>VDFB02216837.1:0-16829 GCA_007258455.2 Sequoia sempervirens
GAGTGGCTGGATTGGTTCTGTTATGCCTTGTTTCCTTAACCCAAGAGGTCCCTATCCTGAATATCCCATCTTCTCCAGAATAGCCTTTCCTTTTCCATATTGCTTTGTCTCTATGATATTACTTGTGGAAGTGTAAGCTTCCTCATCCCTATAAAGCCAATTTAGTATGGCCTTATCATCTGATTCTTCTTCTAAGTTCCCATCTTTTACAAATCTTCCATCTAATGCCATTGTAGATTGTTCTAATTTTTGGGTGTTTGTAGATGGCTGTCCATACGTTTGTAAGGAGGGTAACATCTGTGATAGATGGAAAGAGTGCCCAACACTATATTCACTTATTCCTTCATCACTTATTTGTACTTTGTTGGTGAATTGATGTGAGAGTGGAGCCAATTGTTCTTCAACATTTGAAGGGTTAGATTGTGCTACCCTTATCTCTTGTGATTTTTGTTGTTTTGGAAGCCACTTGGATATGAAGCTTTGTTTTTGCTCACCATCTGATGTGCTAACTTCTCTATTGTGAGGTATCAATGTATCCTGAGATGTTTTCAATGTATGACAAGCTTGAGTGTCGTTATAGTCTACTGTGATTGTTACCTCCTGTCCATTGACGGGAAATTTCAGGCATTGATGATAGGTGGAAGGTACTGCTTGCATATCATGAATCCAAGGACGTCCCAATAGTATGTTGTATGTCAGTTCTCTATCTAAGACTTGAAAAACCACATTTTGGACAATAGGTCCTACTTGAATGGGTAATATGATCAACCCTTTAGAGGACCTTTCTTCTTCATGATATGCTTTGATTGTGATTTTTCGTCTTGTATCAATGGCTTCATCTGAGTATCCTAGTGCATGAATCAGCTTTAAGGTACAAATATTTAAACCAGCCCCTCCATCTATCAGGACACGCTTTACACGGTGTTTATGGATGAGGACTTCAATGTGAAGGGCAGAATTATGTGGATGGGTGAGTGATACATCATCATGTTTGGAAAATGAAAGGCAATGAGGTGTAGATAGATGTCCCACCATAGCTTGGAACTAACACACATCCAAATTGTTAGGTACCGTGGTTGATACAAGAGCTTGTTCAAGAACCTCTTTGTGTGATGGGGAAATTTTTAAAAGTTCCAAGATGGATATTTGTGCTGGTATTTTCTGCAATTGATCGATGAGATTATATTGATTAGAGGGAGTATGCACAGATGGGGATGATATTGATGCTCCTTTCAATATAACTTTGGATTGTGCCCTTGTTGTGGCATTAACCGATTGGTACTCTTGTTTCCCTTTGAGTGTGATTACATTAATTTGGTTTTCAGATTTTTCTATATGTTGTACCAAATTAGTAGATGTAATGTCATTGTTCTGATTGATTTGATTGCATAACTCCTCATCCTCCTTGGTGGCGGAAAAACAAAGGATTGTTGTGTCATAAACATAACCAACATTCTTACCTTTGGTATTTACGGAAGAGGATTCTCCCTTTTGATAATTTGGTAGAGGATTTTTGAATGTTGTGTGATCTTTGTTTGTTTGATGCCCCTCTACAAATACTTTCTTTTGATCTATGAGGTCTTGTACCGCATGTTTTAACTACCAACAATTTTTCAGTCATGTGGCCTTTATTCTGATGATAGTGATAGTAATGCAAGTCATTCCACCATGATGGTTTGACTTGAGGGTCCCAATTTCTAGCCTCTTGTACTTGAATGAGTTTTTCATCTAAAATTTCTTTGAGGACTGATTCCAATGATTGCCCTAATGGTGTGAATTTTCATTTATTGGATGGTTGTTGGAATGATTGGGTTTTTGTTTCTCCACTGCTTTGATTATTTCCTTGATCACTACTTTGTTTGACATTAAGACCACTCTCCGCAATATGGGTGGGGGATCCTCAAAGATTCCCCCGCGATAGCCTCTACCCCACCAACCTCCTCTGAATCATGCACTATAATCTCTCCAACAAAAGGAATGTGAAGAATATGCCATACATCCTCTGGCGTCACAGTCATCTTGCCAGTAGGTAAGTGGAAGGTGTTGTGGTCACTATGCCATCGCTCTGCTAAAGCTATCAATAGACCCCTATTAAGTCTAATATGGGGCATATCTAGTAATGTCGCTAAACCACAATCAATAATATGCTGTCTCTCATCTGGTGAAAGTTGTGGTATCATATCAAAAGGCCAAGGGAATTGCTCTCGCACCTGGATAACATATAAATGCTCTTGTTATCATACAAAGAGAACATTTTACAGATCAATACATTATCAATCAGAATATCAAACATCATGAGGTCATCAATTACTAAAAATTATGCTTTACCTATCAAACGATCAATTTAACAAGAAGGAACCCTCATCTATCAAATCAGGTTCATTCCTTCGGACATTCTAAATTATTCCTCGCCTATCATGAGGGTAATTATTATCAAATCAATGGATCTCGCTCATCATGAGATCGTTTACCATTCATTTAGATGGATCAAACTAAAATGAATGAAGTCAACAACAAATCGACGAAATAAAAATCAAAGTGCACAATTTTTCATCAATCTATACCTCCAAGTGCTACAAAATCAACCTAAAGCGCTAAAAATTCTGGCGCACTACAAAATCTTATTGACATGCTACAAAATCACCCTAACGTGCTAAAAAGTCTGGCGCGCTATAAAATCCTACCGACGCACTGTAGATTTGACCCTGCGCACTAAAACTTTGACACGCTACACTAATGTAGGGACACCAAATTGTAAGTGGAAGAATGGGATAAACAATCTAAACATGCTTCTACACTTCTAAATAGGACATTGCATCTAAGATTTAAAGAAATTAAACTAATTTAAACTAAAAATCTTCATAAATCTATCCTATTGCTCTCTAACTCTAAAGGATCTCTCTAATTTACTTTGCTCTCAGATTTAGAAGCTAATTAAACTATTGAAATGACATTTAGAGAATGAGAAATGAATTAATTCTATTCCTATGTGATTAAATATGCAAATCTATTGTAATGGCAGCCATGACTGCAAATGTTGATGCTTGATAGTGTAAGCCAAGAGGGGAAGGAAAACAAACTAAACTATGCATCTACGCTTCTAAATAGGATATTGCATCTAAGATTAAGAATTTAAACTAATTTAAACTACAAATCTACATAAATCTATCCTACTGCTCTCTAACTCTAAAGATTTCTCTAATTTACTTAGCTCTCAGATTTGTAAGCTAATTAAACTATTAAAATGACACTTAGAGAATGAGAAATAAACTATTCTACTCTAATATGATTAAAGTATGCAAATTCTATTCTAATGGCAGCCATGACTGCAAATGCTTGATGCTTGAATGCTGCTTGATGGATGCTGGAATGCTGGATGGTTTGGATGCTTGAATGCTTTGGAAACCTGCAGAGTAAGATTGCATTAGTTGGGATCCTTTTCTTGTAGCCCAAGAGCTGTATTTATAGCTTTCACGGCAGCACCATTGTACAGGAAACCGGGATGAGGGGTTGTGATTTTCTCTGGAGAATCCAAAGGCATGGGATGAGAAGAAAGAGCTAATCATGGAGAATGGTTTCTCCCCATGAAAACACCAGGCAAGAAGAGAGGGAGGATTGATGGAAGAAGATTGAGAGGACTTCCTGCAAGTTTGTCCCTGAAGCTCTTCCCGTGAATGGAAGCTGCATTAATTAGATTTAAAAAATCTAATTTTATTGGTGAGTGAATAGTGTAAATGATTTATGCATAAATTAAATATTTTTATCTTATTTAATTTTAGCAAAAGAGGAATAAATAATTTAATAATTCAAACTATAGGGTTTGTTTTATTAAATTAAAAAGGAGAATGATAATTAAATAAAATATTTTTAGTAATCTTTATTTAATTAAGAAGAAAGGTGATTTTAAATAACACAAATTATTTAAATTGTGTATTTAATTTTAAGATAGAAGTAATAATGATAATAACTAAAAAAACAAAGTTTTTAATTTTGTTTATTTAATTAAGAGAGAAATAATATGATGAAAATGATAATAATTAAATAAAACAAAGTTTTTGATTTTGTTTATTTAATTAGGAGAGAAAAATAGAAGAATTTAATAAATGAACTTAATATAAATAAATATTTCTATTTATTTACTAAGTAGAAGAATTTAAGATTAATTAATCAAATAAGTCGTATTCAATTAATTAGATTCTCTAGACCATTTTTAGGTGTCTACATTTTGCCCCTCTTTGAAGTGATGTGTTTACGCAGTGCTTCAAAGAATGATTTTGCTTTAGCTGCCAGTATTGATGAAAGGTTTTAAAGCATGCCCCAGACTTGCCCCAGATGATGAATTCCGAAATGATAGCGATATATGCCCCCTCGGGAGATAAATTGATGAATTTTGATTTTTTTATGATTTTTCAAGAAATTTGAATTTTTATGATGATTTGATGATTTGATGATGATTTGATGAAGAAACAATGATGAAACAATTTATCTCCCGATAAAGAAATATTGATTGCTCCAGTTGATTATGATGATGATTGATGATCACGTCAGCTGATTGTTGATCTTGATAGATTAGAAGATTATTGATCTCATGATAGGTGAGATTCAATGATAGATTGATTGATAATTGACCTCATGATAGGTGAGGATCAATGATAGATTGATGATTGATTAACCTCATGATAGGCGAGGTTCAATGATTGATTGATGATCACAAGATTTGAACAAAGCTGATTAGATTTGATTGATTGATAGACTTATTGATTGATGTTGATTGATTTGATATGATTGTTGATTTGTGATTTGACTTCACTGATTGATTGATATGCCCCAGTATAAGATCAATTAATGTACTGGGACTTGATGATGCAAAATGATGAATAGAATAGGGGATAGGATGAAGAAGAGATAATGGAAGGAGAAGATGAAAAGTAAGTAAGCACAAATGGATTCGAGGATAAACGTGATGTTGCCCCGGTCAAGTTGCAAGCCAAGATTGATTGATGATGATGATGATGATAAGAGTGTTGTTGATGAGGGAAATATACCTCCCAAAACAACACAAAAGGATAGGGAAAGATACATCCCGATGATGATGATGATTGGATCAAGGCCTGTAACAAGGTTGGGAACAAAACCAAGGATGCAATTAAATGATTTGTGCTAGACTTAATAGATTAAGATTGGATGGAATTTGAGATGATTGAAATGAAAGAAAATGATTCAGAAAGAGGTGATTAGGAAAACAATTATATATTATCCTAAGAATTATTGAAGAGATAGTGATATGATGAGGAGAGGGCATACATGTAGCTTTTGAGATTGAAATTTGGTAGCTTTTGAAACAATCTATAAATGCATATGCAAGACTAATATGGATGCAATTTATTTTAACCATGCAATTCTAAGTGTCATTTCAATAATCTTTTGATTTTGCTTTGTATCATCACTGAGCTTTTAAAAATGTTGAAAGCGAATACAAGCATCAATGATATGAGATAGACCAATGATGACCTGAGTATTTCTTTCATGATTTTTGATATTGCAAGCGAACACAAGCATCATGGTATAAGATAGACCAAGGATGACCTGAGCATTTCTTGCGTAAACAAACAAGAATTAATCATTTTCTTAAGTGAATCAGAATGTCATCCATGATACTTGGTAGAGCACTTCCCGCGACAATTCACAAAATAATAATGACTAACTCACAAACAACAAACAAAGAAAGGGTATCATTCTTCTTCCTTACTTCTCTAGTTCAATACATCATTGAGTAGTTCCAAAGAAATGATAATCAAATGATAAAATGAAAAGCACAACAATTCAATTCTACTTATTGTATTTTCAAATCATTATTCAGATTAGATCATCAGTGTTGAGATGTGTGTGCTGATGTGTGCATGATATTTCCAAATGTTTAACTAAATGATGTGACCTAAAAGACTTATCCTAGGGGTCTCGGGGACTGATCAAAGATTAGTCTTGCCTACGTTATACACGCAGAGACCACGTAGTTCGACTGACACAGACTCCACTTTTGACTGATGTAGACTCTATTTTTGTGTTTTTTTGATTTTCTAATGTTTTTGGATTTTGATGGATTTTCTGATGTTTTTTGGATTTTGGATTTTCTGATGTTTTTGGATTTTGAATTTTCTGATGTTTTTGGATTTTGGATTTTCAGATGTTTTTGGATTTTGGGTTTTCTGATGTTTTTGGATTTTGAATTTTCTGATGTTTTTGGATTTTGAATTTTTTGATGTTTTTGGATTTTGAATTTTTTGATGTTTTTGGATTTTGGATTTATTGCCACTTGATGGTGTCATGTTTGACTGCCCTTCCATGCAAGCTGAAAGTCTACTTGTACTAGATAACACTAGGATGTTGCCCCCAAGCTAGGGTAAAACATGGTGTCTCTGCTATGATATGGATAGTGAGAATCTCACCCGATAGATGGAAATGATATGAAAGGAAACAATCGTAACAACACTATACCCAGTAGATAGAGAAGTTTGGTGAAAATCACAAGTAACGCCTGTTTGCCAGGTTTTCATCACTTGTTTTTATTGTGTCCTCTTTCATTTTCTTTTGTATTTTTGATGAGTATTTTTTTTTGTATTTTTTCCTTTTCACATCATGACGCCTCGCTTGCCGTGTTTTCATCAAGACAACTTATTAACCGTAATTCGATATCCTCAAGTAGAATCACCAAGATGAATTTTTTCGTTCATGGGGTCACCAACATGTCTCCTTCGTGTAGACAATGAGGATCCGATCCATAGACTGATATGATGACATAAGGTCCCATCCGCTAGGTTCAAACTTCCTTCTTTTCTATACATCTGCTTGATTTCTAGGGTTTTCCTGTGAGGACCAAGTCTCCATCTAGAAGACTTAGGCTTAACTCATGATTAGTTCCTGGGAAGGACTTTTGAAATGACAGGGTCGTCAGTGATTGACAAATGAAGGTCGACGTTCATCAAGTAGCTCTAATTCCTGAAGTCTAGAGATCCTATAATCTTCATCTGAAATGAGTCCCTTTAGTGAAACTCAAAGGGATGGAATTTCTACCTCAATAGGTAATATTGCCTCTGATCCATAGACAAGAGTATATGGTGTAGCTCCTGTTGGTGTTCTGATGCTAGTCCTGTAAGCCCAAAGAGCAGGGTTAAGCTGAACATGCCAATCACACCCTACCTCATTTACAGCCTTCTTGAGAATCTTTAGGATTGTTTTGTTTGAAGCTTTAGCCTGTCCATTACCTTGAGGTGAATAATGTAATGGTTTAAGGTTAATGTGGAACTCTTTCACAGCCTTGGACGCCTTGGTTTTTCAAAGGTCACATTATCTAATATGATGCTGATTGACCGGGGTATCCATATCTACAAATGAGATGTAATTAAGAATGAAAGATGATATTTGCTTTCCAAAGGATTGTGGTTATTAAAGGAACTCGCTTCCACCCATTTTGTGTAAAATATTCATTGTCGTAGATAATGAATCCAGTCCATTAGATGAAGATGGGTGAATTTTCCTACCAGGTCTAATCCCACTGACAGAAAGGCCATGTAGTTGCAAATGGATGTAGCTCCTGCGCTGGTGCATGTATAAGATTGCCATGGATCTGGCATTTTGAACATCTTTTGACAAATTGATAAGATTCTTGCTCCATGTGTGGCCAGTAATACCCCAAATGAAGGAGTTTCTTGGCTAAATATAATCCACTTGAATGTGTTCCACAAATTCCTTCATGGACCTCGTGTAAAGCGGAAGCGGATTCGTCATGTTCTAAACAACGTAAAAGAGTACCATCTAGGCCTCGACGGTAAAGGGTGTCAGCAATAATGGTATGTTTGGTGGATTGGCGTATGAAGTTGCGCTTTTGGTTGCGAGAAAGATCTGGTGATAAGATATTATCTTTCAGATAAGTATAAGTGTCTCCATAAATGGAAGATTGGGTACTATCCAAAAGGCTTATGGTTTGGGATTTGGGATTTGCGTATGCAAGATTTGATACTTGTTCTACAATAAATCGATAACGATCTTGCATTTCAGGCATTTATAGAAGAGATGCTATTGTGGCCATGGCATCTGCTGCTTTGTTCTCCGATCTTGGTATCTGCTCAAATTTGATTTCTATGAAGTATTTTCTTAGGTCATCCACCAACCTTTTGTATAAAATCAGTGTGTCATCCTTAGTTTGGTAATCATTGTTGACTTGGTAGATGATTAATTGGGAGTCTCCATACACCTGTAGTTCTATGATTTTCCATTCAATAGCCACTTTAATTCCAAGGATCAAAGCCTCATATTCTGCCACATTGTTAGTGCAACGGAAGGTAAGCATGTATGATCGCGGGATTGTGTGCCCAAGAGGTGTGACAAATAGAATTCCTGCCCCTGATCCATGTTGTGTGTAGGATCCATCAGCGTAGAGCGCTGGTTGTCTTTGGTAACGCTGATAGATATCTGCATCGGAAATTCCACAGCTCTAGATGGACTGTCTCATTAATGAGTTTCGCCATTGATCGCATGACTTGTCCTTTGATATTCGCTTTCAATATATTGAATATCAAACTCATCGAGTGACACCCACTTTTACAACCTTCCGGTCATGGCCTGTGATACTTAGAGACCACTTTGCAATGAGCTTCTGATATGCGAGAGCATATAATGCTCAACAATTTTAGTTGTAAATATTACTACTATGCCGATTTTCTAAATAAAGGTGTAGTTTACTTCATGTCCATTGAGTGTCCTCAATATATAGTATATTGCTCGCTTTTCCTTTCTTATCCTTCAGGCAAGGCTCCTAAAGAAATATCTATTGTTGCGATATATAGCAACAATGGCTTGTCTTCACTAGGTGGCACCAAGATTGGTGGTGTCATTAAGTAATGCTTGATTTGATTGAAAGTATTCTCACACTGTTCATCCCATCTAAAAGACACATTTTTATGTAAAAGATGGTTGAATGGATGACACCGATCTGCTAGTTGAGAGATAAATCTTCTGATGGACTGTAGTCGGCCTTGTAGAGATCTTAATGTACTGATATTCTTAGGAGGTGGTATTTCCACAATACTTGACTAGTCGGATCGCATCACCCTTTGGAAACGCTATGGTCCTAGAGTTTTGCTTTCGATGTTACTCCAAAAGGTACATTTTTCCAACTTGTCGAATATTTTGGCCAATATCTCTAGATGTCCTTCCCTGGTGTAAGACTTCGCTAAGATATCATCCACATAGTCCTCCATGAAGGTGTGCATCATATCATGGAAGATTGTTGTCATAGCTCGCTGGTATGTAGCTCCTGCATTCTTTAACCCAAAAGGCATGATGTTCCAGCAAAAGGTGCCCCATGGACATGTAAATGCTGTCTTCTATTGGTATTCAGGAGCTATCTTGATTTGATTGTATCTTGAGAATCCATCCATGAGTGATAGCATTTGATGACCGGCTGTGAGATCTACAATCATGTCTATGTTTGGCAAAGGAAAATCATCCTTTGGACATGCCTTATTTAAATCCCGAAAATTAGTACATATTCTAATGGTGTTATCTGGCTTTGAAACAGGTACAATGTTGGATATCCATTCTGCATAATCAATAGATCTGATGAATCCAGCATCTAGTAATTTCTTCAAATCATTTTTCACTAATAATGCAACATGTGGATGCATTTTTCTTAGCTTCTGTTTTACTGGTTTAGTGCCAGCTGGTAAGGATAAGTGATGCATAATGAGATCTGTGTCCAAGCCTAGCATGTCAGAGTATGACCAAGCAAAATTGATGCATTGTTCTTCAAAGAATTTGATAAAATCTGGCTTTTCTGTATTTGTCATGGATGCGGCCAAGTGTAGTATTCTTGCTTTCTCTGCTGTGCCAATATTAATAGATTGTGTGGGTTCTATCAACACTGATGATCTTTCATGGTAATGTTGTGGGAGGATGTCAAACCTTCCATCCTTTGGTGCCTCAATGAGGTTTTCGCCATCAGATGCGTTCTTTATTTTTACTATTTTAGGATCACATCACAGAAGGTTTCATTAGATCCATTTTTCTTTTCATATTTTAACCGAAGGGTTGGTATCCCTCCTTCGCCATTAAAAGAAGTATTGGTAGAACAAGCATCGCATTCCCATAGCAAAGGTAGTTAATAATGAGGAGTCAGCCAGTCAAAGTCAGGAGATTAATAGATGTTGGGGTTCTGGTTCGGATAAGTTCGGATAGCAAGGCAAATCAATCATTAGATGGGTTGAGGTCAATGATAGTGAAAGCTCGGATGGAAATGTCGTCTAGGTTGTTTGTGGTTATGTCGAGGCCTACAAAGGTATTTTCTTCCACATCATTTATCTCAATCGATGTCCGTTCATCTTCACTTGAGTCATCTAAATTTTGTGTTTCAAAGACAATAGGATTAAAGTTTGAGCTTTGACCCTCCTCGTGTTTGGGGGTATACTTTTTGATAATGTCAATCTGAATATCTTCATAGGAAACATCTGATAAGTTGTCCCACTCATACTCATTTGAATCTGTTTCATAGTATCTCTTATTTGAAGAATACGCTCCACAGTTTTATTGGTGATTTCTGCTTTTGCTTTTTCTGTGTGTCCAGTTTGGACATTCTGCTGAATTGTGAGGACTTGGATTGGTTCTATCACACTTTGTTTCCCTCGATCAAGAGATCCTTGTTCTGCTACATATCCTAGTCCCATTTTATCCTTATGTTGGAGCGTAAGAGGCTGGATTGGTTCTGTTATGCCTTGTTTCCTTAACCCGAGAGGTCCCTGTCCTGAATATCCCATCTTCTCCAGAATAGTTTTTCCTTTCCCATATTGATTTGTTTGTATGATGTTACTTGTGGAAGCGGAAGCTTCTTCATCTTTATAAAGCCAATTTAGTATGGCCTTATCTTCTGATTCTTCATCTAAACTCCCAGCTTTTACAAATCTGCCATCTCATGCTGTTGTAGATTGTTCTGAATTGTGGGTGTTTGTAGATGGTTGTCCATATGTTTGTAAGGAGGGTAACATTTGATATAGATGAAATGAGTGTCCAACACCATATTCACTTATTCCTTTGTCACTTATTTGTACTTCCTTGGTGAATTGTTGTGAGAGTGGAGCCAATTGTTCTTCAACATTTGAAGGGTTAGATTGTGCCACCCTTATCTCTTGTGATTTTTGTTGTTTTGGAAGCCACTAGAAATTGAAGCTCACTAAGCTCACTATTTGTTTAAAGGAACTTCTCAAGTGGTTAGGTACACGTATCCTGAGATACCCAAGGCGATAAGCTGGGGTATTGTAGTCTCATGATTGTTGTCTCCGTCCATTGGATCAGAAAATTTTATTACTGACATGTAGAAGGAATTGCTGTATATCATGGATCCAAGGGCGTCCCAACAGTATGTTGTATGTTAGTTCTCTATCTAAAACTTGGCAAACCACTTTTTGGACAATAGGCCCAACTTGAATGGGTAATATGATCAACCCTTTAGAGGACCTTTCTTCTTCATCATATGCTTTGATTGTGATTTTTCTTCTTGTATCAATAGCTTCATCTGAGTATCCTAGTGCACGAATCAGCTTTAAGGTACAAATATTTAAACCAGCCCCTCCATCTATCAGGACACATTTTACATGATGTTTATGGATAAGGACTTCAATGTGAAGGGCGGAATTGTGTGGATGGGTGAGTGATACATCATCATGTTCGGAAAATGAAAGGAAATGAGGTGTAGATAGATGTCCCACCATAGCTTGGAATTGACACACATCCAGATTGTTAGGTACCGTAGTTGATACAAGAGCTTGTTCAAGAACCTCTTTGTGTGATGGGGAAATCTTCAAAAGTTCCAAGATTGATATTTGTGCCGGTATTTTCAAGAATTGATCAAGGAGGCGAGTATTTAGAGGGATCCACCTGATGGGGATGAAGGCTGATGTCTTTCAATATAACTTCTGATTGTGCCCTTTTCAGCATTAAATCGGGTTGGTACTTTGTTTCTGAAAAGACTATTGATTTTGGTTTTAGATTGTTCATATACAGCTCAAATTGGTAGATGTAATGTCATTTTTCTGATTGATTTGGTTGCATAACTCTTCATCCTCCTTGGTAGCAGACAAACAAAGGATTGTTGTGTCATAAACATAACCAACGTTTTTACCTTTGGTGTTTGCGGAAGAAGATTCTCCCTTTTGATAATTGGGTAGAGGATTTTTGAATGTTGTATGATCTTTGTTTGTTTGAGGGCCCTCTACAAATACTTTCTTTTGATCTATGGACTTGTACCACATGTATCTACAACACAATTTTAGAAGTCATGACCTTTATTTGATAGATAGTGACAAAGAATGTGTCATTCCACCAAGCGATGGTTTTGACTGAGGGTCCCAATTTCTAGCCTCCTTGCACTTAGAAATGAGTTTCTTTTTCGTCTAAAATTTCTTTGAGGACTGATTCCAATGATTGTCCTAATGGTGTGAATTTTTGTTTATTGGATGGTCGTTGGAATGATTGGGTTTTTGTTTCTCCACTGTTTTGATTATTTCCTTGATCACTACTTTGTTTGACATTAAAACCATTGTTTTGTTTGTTTGTAGTGGTTGGTGTCAAGGTGAATACTGGTTTAGGTGCATGTGTATCGATCATGGTATCAGTATTCTTGTTCTTTTACCAAAATCTTGGCTTTTCATTTTTGTTGTTAGAGGAATGGTTATTGTTTGAACCTTTAGTGAAATGTTTGATTGTTCCTCTTTTGATTAGAGCCTCTTCAATTTTGAGTCCCTTTTCGATAACTTGTTCAAATGTGGATGGACATTGTAAGTCCAATCTGTAATTCATGTCATCTACTAAGTTATCAATGAACATCTCTATCTTCTCCTCTTCAAGAATAGATCTAGGGTATTTAGCAAATAGCCTTCTCCATCGTTGGAGAAAGGAAAGAAATTTTTCACCTTTTGCTTGTTTGGTGTTGTAGAGCTCTTTTAAGGTTACCCCATGTTGGATGTTGAATGAGAAGTGTGTTATGAACCTATTGATTAATTCTTCAAAGGATTGAATCCCAGGTTCTAGTTTAGAAAACCACTCCATGCAAGTATTCCCTAAGCTCCTTGGAAATAATCGTAGTAGGTAAGAGTCCTCGTGTGCGAACTCTATGCTCATGGCTCGAAATTCTTGTACGTGATTAAATGGATCGGTTCTTCCATTATACTTGTTGTATGTTGGGTACTCACAATACCTTGGAAATGGTATCATGTTAATGCTTGAGTCAAATGGATAAGGGCAAATGTCTTGTAATAGATATCTCTTTGTTGGCCCTTGTTGGATATTTTGGAATTGTAATTGCAATTGTTGGATTTGTCTTGTCAAAGCATCTATTTGATTTGGATTTTCTATATTAGTTGAATTAGGTGTGGTTATTTCCTTGAGTTGATTGACATCAAAGTCTTTAGGAAGCTTAGCACCTTTGTCAGCTAATAATAGAAGATACTTTTCCATATCTTGCTCTAGCATCTTTTCCATAAATTTATGGAAATGAGGGTCTTGTTGAACTTTCTTGATTTCCTCTGCAGTTATTTCTTTCTCATGCGAGTTAATAAGAGGATCAATGTTGCTATATCGTCCCCAAGGGTTTTCTTCAGCCATGGCTGCTATTCTTTCATTTTCTTGTTCTTGTTGTTTTTGATATGCTGCTCGTGTGAAAATAGGCATACAAACGTTTAAAGTTTACTCTAGACTTTGATCTTGGATTTGATTGGATAAGTGCCAAGGTTGTTGATTTAAAATCTGATTTTGTCTTATCTAGTTTCATGATGAAAGGATGATAGAATCCTTGATAGGGAAACTTTGACAGAAAATCTCATATTTTGGTGAAAATGACACTATGCAAGATGCTGCAAGATCTAGGTGTAGGGGTAAAGCTTTTTATTTTGCGT
The DNA here is from genome assembly GCA_007258455.2 of Sequoia sempervirens. NCBI lineage: Eukaryota > Viridiplantae > Streptophyta > Pinopsida > Cupressales > Cupressaceae > Sequoia > Sequoia sempervirens. Next base: position 13,941 of record VDFB02216837.1, read on the forward strand.
GACTTAAGTGTTTCTGGACTGAAAAAAATGTTTTGCACTGATGGAAACCTTGTATTCGATATGGGAAAACTAACAAAATGTCCTATTAACTCTATTTTTTTTGGTTTTGTGGCGCGCTAAAACAGAGACTAGGCGCGCTGAAACAGAGACTGGGCGTGCTAAAACAGATACTGGGCGCGCTAAAATAGATACCGAGCGCACTAAAATAGATATTGGGCACGCTAAAATAGATATCGAGCGCGCTAAAACAGATACCGGGCGCGCTAAAACAGATACCGGGCGCGCTAAAACTATGACCTTAAGATTTTTAAGACAGAAAAACTATCTTATTCTATGAAACTCACTTGGTCTGGTATCATATTGGATGGCTGGTTGTGGGATGTATTCTGGACGAATTCTCTGACTATGATTGTGGTGTTGCCTAAGAGCTCTTCTTTGGAAATATGCTTGTGAATCTAAGGGAGCTACAGTGTAGTCGTCTGTATAACCTCTAGAGAAATCATGATACCTATGAATAAAAGTTCTATGTTGGAGTAGAAATTTCCTGCTTTGATACAGAAACCTTTGTTTTCTTAGGAGTTGTTTGTATGCAAGTGTTCTCTTTGGTTTTCGGATTCGTTTGCAAGAGATTTCTTGACAAACTTGGTGGATACCCAATCTCGAATCATGAGAAATCCACAAGTTCTTTGATTTTAAGGATTTTTGTGATGATCTTATCTGAGTTTAATGATAGAAAACACAGCAATCAAGAATAGAATGGTTGTATTTAAAATCCTAGAATCTAAACAAGTAGTGTATGTTCTTAAGAATCAATGATTCTTCTTGATTTTCACTGGTTTGATAACAAGATAAAACACATCAAATAGACTCACTCCTAGAGACAAAAGGTCATCGTTATATACTCGAACGGCCCATAGCTTGGAATTGCGTCGACTCACACAGCCATGTCACCCCCTAGAGGGCGCCCGTGTTTTTGTCTTTTCCAGGTGCGTACTCAGAGTGACGGAAGTGGATACCGGATCCCCTAAGCAAACAATCCTTGGCAATTATATGGTGAGTGCTTGAGGGTAGATTCTTCCCCGCCCCTGCACCGCCGAGTATTACAATGTTTGGAAACTGACAGGCGTGCTTCTATTTCTAGGTTCTTAGATAGGGTTTCTGTTCAGAGCGGAAAATGGATAAACTCTCTCGAAAGACCTCTCAATCTTTAAAACAAAGATTTTGGGGATGGTTATCCTGCACACTTCCGTTGAAAGAGGGTTTCCCCAAATTCACATAAATTTTTAAGTGGGTTGGAATACCATGGCTTTTGGCTGTCCCCACTCAGGTCGTTCCCATAGGGTGAGTACTTTTTCCCACTACGGCAGGCCTGTCTAAAGGTTTTAAGAAAACTTGAAATTGCATAAAGTAAATGGTGAGTCTGGTATTCTGATGCACCTAGTTAAGGGGAGAGCATAAACCTATCACCCAAACACAGCAAAAAAATGTTGTTCTTTTTAAAACCCAAAAGACAAGTGATTTATTCTAATGGAGATATTGCTCCATGATAAGCATGATGTTCAATTTTTAACTGCCAAAAGAAATGTGACGTTTCTATCCTAGGATTGGTAAATTTTAACCAAACAAAAAGACAGAAATGAAATCTGGCCGCGGACGCGTCAGATCCAGATGAAAGAAATGCTTTTAAAGATAAAAAGATGGCACGCTGGAATAGTAACCGGGCGCGCTGGAATAGGAACCCGGTGCACTGAAACAGACCCCCTGCGCGCTGCAAAAACTCACGATCCCGCGAAAACTTTCACGCCGATTCCTGTACGACACAATTTTCAAAATTTTAGTAAAATATGGGGTATTGCCCCATGGTGGGTGCCAAATTGTAAGCTGTAGAATGGGGGAAACAAGCTAAACTATGCATCTACGCTTCTAAATAAGATAATTGCATCTAAAACTTAATAAATTTAAACTAATTTAAACTAGAAAGCTTCATAAATCTATCCTATTGCTCTCTAACTCTAAAGACTCCTCTAATTTACTTAGCTCTCAGATTCGTAAGCTAATAAAACCATTAAAGTGACACTTAGAGAATGAGAAATGAATTATTCTACTCTAATATGATCTAAATGTGCAAATTCTATTCTAATGGCAGCCATGACTGCAAATGCTGGATGCTTGATTGCTGCTTGATGGATGCTGGATGAATGCTTGAATGTTGGATGGTTTGGATGCTTGAATGCTTTGGAAACCTGCAGAGTAAGATTGCATAAGTCGGGATCCTTTTCTTGTAGCCCAAGAGTAGTATTTATAGCTTTCACGGCAGCACAATTGCACAGGAAACCGGGATGAGGGGCTGTGATTTACTCTGGAGAATCCAAAGGCATGGGATGAGAAGGAGCTGATCATGGAGAATGGTTTCTCCCCATGAAAACACCAGGCAAGATAAGAGGGAAGGTGGGTGGAAGGTTGTTGAGAGAACTTCCTGCAAATTTTCCCTGAAGCTTTTCCCGTGAATGGCAGTGCCATTAATTTGAATTTTGAGAATTAAATTTTATTGGTGAGTGAATAGTGCAAAATTTATGCATAAATTTAAATATTTTTAATTTATTTAAATTTAGCAAAAGGAGGAATAAATAATTTAATAAATCAAACTATAGGGTTTGTTTTATTAAATTAAAAGGAGAATGATAATTAAATAAAATATTTTTAGCAATCTTTATTTAATTAAGAATAAATGTGATTTTAAACAACACAAATTATTTAAATTATGTATTTAATTTTAAGATAGAAGTAATAATGATAATAATTAAATAAAACAAAGTTTTTAATTTTGTTTATTTAATTAAGAGAGAAATAATATGATGAAAATGATAATAATTAAATAAAACAAAGTTT
>VDFB02216838.1:0-11603 GCA_007258455.2 Sequoia sempervirens
ATGGGACTCATTTTCCATTCATGGTGAATTAGTCCTTTCTTTATTTTCCAAAAATTAAAGTTTCAAATCAACACTTTGTCACCTACACTGCATTTCTAGAGTGAATCTCGGATCTAAATCTTTGAAAAAAATTGCAAAATAGAATATAATTTGTTTTCCAATGGTGGGTTTTCCTTGGTCAAACCCATAATTTTCCTTGCTTGGATAATGAAATCTACATAAAACCCTAGCCCTAAGTGTCTGGGACTAGGGAAAATATGAAGTAAGATAAAACCCATTCTAATGTGCTAGAATAAGATGTTTAAATGAAGCTTGAATGATGTAATACTTCAAACCTAAGAAACCCTACACCATTTAAATTAGTATTAATGACATTCAAACCTTAAATATAAAGATAAAGAAAATGGAAGATGGAATCACTTTGAAAACAAGTCTTTAGGTTTGATTTGATGGCTAGTTGCATCTCCTCAACCTAGATTTCTCCATGATTCTCCATATATATCCATAATCAATTCCTTGAAATGTTGGATCTTGAATAATAAGTGAGCTTGAAGACCTACAAAAATCCTATCTTATTGTCCTAATGCTTCAACTTTGTTGTAGAGAGACTAATGAATCTTCTTGTGAAAGATATTCAACACTTGACTTTTGAATTTGCTTAGTAAAATTAACTAGGTGATGTGAAAAATGAGCTAAAAGCACATATTTATGGGCATCAATACCTAATTACCCATTAGTTAGATCCGAGAGGTCAACATCCATTGAAAAATTGAATTAAGTCTGTGAGTTTCCCACTTAAAATTGAAAATTTCCTCGAAAGGGACCCATTCACCACCCTTGGGAAATGGTTCCCACATGTGGTTTTTAAGAGGCGAGTTTTTGAGATATGAATGAATTAAGCATTTTTTTGGGAATTGTATGATATTTGAGTGGAATGGGCCTCTAGATAAAAAATAATGAGCATCAGGGGCCTATAAATGCAGTTTTTAAGAGGTGATTGGTGCAAGGTTGTCTAAAATAGGACTGAATTAGGCTAGGGATTGTACTTTCTACCAAGAAGTACAATTTTTGTGTCCACACCAAGCTATTCCATATTTTTGGTAAAGAGAATAAAACCAAGAAATCCCTCACCTCTTCATCAAAATTCCCTTTTACAAAAGTTAATTGACTAGTAATTGTATTAAAATCATTTAAATGATCTGTCGTAGATCCACTTTCAATCATTTTTAGAGTAAACAAATGCTTCATGAGAAATAGTTTATTTGAGGCCAAGGGTTTTTCATACAATTTAGCCAAAGCTTCATTTATATTCTCTATTTTCTTTGCTTCTTTTATATTGAATGTCATAGATAGTGCCAAGCACAACTGAATGGTTCCCATTGCATTTCTATCTAGAATCTCCCATTCTTCATCGGACATTGTAGCATCTTTCTTTTCTTTTTGTTGCAATGGCCACAATAAATACTTTTGATACAAATAATCTTCCATCTGCATCTTCCATAATTGATAATTCTAGTTGTTGAACTTCTCAACCTTGAATTTTCCTTCTTCCATTACTCCCACTCAAATCTAGAGGTTTCCAGCCAATCAACCAATATACACACAACTCTAATACCAATTGTTAGGATTCAGATAGATTAGAGAAATAAAAATTAACAATTATATGTAGATTAACTAAGCCAAAAATAATAATGAAGAGGGTAAACCCACAAAAGTGGTTTACAATTTGAGTGAGAAAGGAAAAGTGATACAAAATGACCCCATACAAAAAAAAAATGTTTTTGGGGTTTGAATTCGAGTGAACCAAAAAAGGGTTTGAATGAACCTTGGTTTGTGCAAACTAGTTAAATGCAAGGTGGACCCCATCCCTCCAAAAAAAAAAATGAAAACCCCTTTTTGAAAGGGTGTTTGAATGAACCCTGGTTCACTCAAACCCCCCATGGTTTGAGTGAACCCTACCCCACCTCCTGCTCTGCTTAAAAAAACTAGAATTTTTCACCCTTCAAAGCACAGGTTGGGGATGATGAAAATGGGGGCTTGACTTCCTTAACTTGAACTAGGTAGTCCTCCAGGAATGAGCTATCAGTGACTATAATTTTAATATGTTTTGGTTTATTATCTATTTTGTTTTAGTTTTACACATTAAACATAGGTTTTTCAAATGACTCTCACAGTATTCTACACGTATTGGAAAAATAGAAGATTATAATTTTTGAAAAATAACAGATGCACAGATATTGAAGTCCTTGATCCAACAAAAAATTGAATTAGATACATACAAAAAAAATTAGCGGTATCTGAGTCCACCTATGTCTAAAATTGTAGTGGTTTGACTTCAAAGAGGCGATTAAAGGAAAAATATTCAAATTAAAGCTATCTAACCAAATTAAAAGAACTAGATATTGGAGTTAAAAATCTAAAATTTCAAGAATTAGAATTTTATCCTTCATGGAAAAAACATATTATCACGGTGAAGGCATCACTCCTTAAAATGTTGTTTTCTAAAAGACTATTTTTAGAGGGAGATGTAAAAAGAGGTCTTGATTGATTCCAAAATTTTGAAAAATATATTTAGAATCTACAAAGAAAATCATGAAACTCTAGTTTTATCATCTTAATTCCCTCATGGTTTAGGCTATAGGTGGTAGAAAGTGAACATTTAGTTAAGAAAAGAATATTTAGATTAATCTGGTTTGGCCCAAAATTGTAAAGGCACTATTATGGGATCACCCAAAGAATAATACAAAAAGAGATCAACACAAAATTTAATTTGGTTCACCCAATATAAGGCTGCATCACTAGAAACTTACACATCCAGGTAGATTTTATCCATGCAAAGCAGTTACAATCTCGCAGAATCACATCTTGCAACATGCATCTGATAAGCTTATAACAAACTTCTAAAATTAGGGTTTTACAAACTCATTTTTTTCATTTGACATGTTCATGGGAAAACCTTGATGTGTTAACAGAAAAAATAATTTGGGGGTTGTACCCCTGAACCATGGAACCCTTGCTATCAGGGGTTGCAACACCGAAACCCCAAAGAGGATATGTTACAAGTGTATAGTATTTGCATGATTTGTCACCACATACCAAAAATCTCCCACTTAGAGACTAATTAGGCTGCACACAAAATAGGTGTCTCCTTTATGGTGGTATTAGGCTTGATACCCCCTAAAGTGTGACTTTTCATGACATGTTATGTCCCCTTTGTGGCGGTACTATGCTTAGTACTCCCTAAGGTGTGACCCTCCTTTCCATGATTTTTCCTCTCTCAGTGGTGGTGTCATGATTGATACTCCCTAAGATGAGACCTCCTAGGTATTGAGTACTGGCCTTAGACATATCATTTAACAACATACATCCTTGGTGTTGGTGTTACTCATAATGCCCCTTGAGACATGGCCTTTTGATGTTCATCCCCTATGACATTAAACTTTATATAGACCCTAAGGTGATGTTAAACCCCTGTGACATTAATTGTTTTGCACCCCCTAAGGTTATTTTTCATCCCCTACAACATTAAACATTCCCTTCTGATGTAGAACTTTTATGCAATACCTAAGAGGTGATTTACAAAACAATCCATTGATTTAGCATAACACAACTTGTTGATTCATGAACTTAAACATCTTTTAACATGGCCACCGAGCATAACACAACTTGTTTGCATATGGGGCCATGTGTTTCATAAGATACCGAGCATAATAGCCTTGTGGAACCCATCATATTGCATGGAAACCTAGGATAGAAACAACTTGCTAACCTATCTAGATATATGTAGCTCATGTGTGACATGGCATAAGAGAGCTTTCTTGTCCTTATGAGATAATTCTCTTGTATAACATCATATTCAAGACTTGATGTTTGGTATGTAAGGAAATTTTATGATTGAGGTCTATTTTCCTTATCAACTCAAATCCTTTTAGTACTAACCTTTTCTTTGTGTTTTATTTGTGTCCTTTATGTGTCTTGTTAGTGTTTGCATGTTGTATGTTTTGTTTTTTCTTTGCATTATGTTATGTGTTGTGTCCTTAATGTGTTTGCTTCATTTTTACCATGTTTCCTTCCTCTTCAAATGTGTGTTACTTAGTCCTCATTTTTTCTTTCCATAGGACCCCTCTTGACTCAATGCCAAACTATATCTTTAATATTTGAATAATTGAACCCCTCTTGACATATTCATAGTTTAGTTTGATTCTAAGTGTACATAATCTCACTAAAGTGGGGGATAAAAATATTATCCAAAATTGTCACCCTTGACAATTTCATACTAGGTTTACCTCCTCCCTATGTGCTTGGACCTAATTATGCATTTGATTCCTTGTTTTACAAAAATATTCAAAAATAAAACAAAGGGAAATAATAATGAGAATTCAATATTTTCCCCTGACAATTTGGGCTCTAAAAATAGTGGGTTTCCTCTAGGGTTCCCCATGCCCTAGACCACCTCTTTTTGGATCCTAGATGAATATGTCATTGCCAATATTTTATTATTTAAATTTCCAATTTCAATTTCTGACTATTAGCATTTAATTTTTGGGAAATTAGAATAATTTCATCTAAACATGAATTGTTTTCACAATCTTAATCTGTAAGAATTACTAGAATTTTTTTGAGAACTAGTTAATTTTATTAAACACTTAAGAGTGGTCAAGAGTAAAATTATCAACAATTAAACAACATTTTTCATGTGAAGAATTATTTCAATAATCAGTCACATGTGCTTTCATGTAATTTTGTCCATATTTTGTGATAATTTGTTTTTTGAGCAGTAACACTTGCAGGATTTTGATCAAGCAAACAAATTATCCTTAAAGGTGATGATTATATGACGTCAATCCATTAGGAAAATAAAAAAATGAGTGGTGATTGCAACATTAGTCAATTAATTACTTCTTATAATTAGCCTCTACCCTGCCAAGGGTGAGATCTATTTTTACATCATCATAGCTATTGTGGAGGTAGAAATACCAAAATTAGATTTGGCTTAGGAAAGTCCCTATATGAATCAACCCTTCCCCTTCGTTGATGTGTGCAAGTTTTTAGATTTGAAGCTAATTGGAGGAAGATAAAGGACTAATTTCTCATTTGTGCATTAAATACAAGTTTTCAAGACATGGAAAGTTGGTTTTCTCATCAATAGATGAAATTTTGATAGTGACTCTAGGAGAACAATAGTTGCAAACTAAGGACCTCAGGCTTATGTTTTCAAATTTGGTAAAACAAGAGGAAAATTTGGGGCACACCACACCCTAGACCACCTAATTCAACATAAAATTTAAACACAAAATTCCTTTGTTTCTACTCTTTTCCTTCTTAGATTCTATTTTTGTCTTATTGCATTCAATTTCTTAGAAATCATAACAAACTATTGTGTTTTCATAGTTTATGTAGGAACATCATTGCATCATAGAAATAAATCAATCCAATCAATCAAATAAAAAAAAAATCCCCCTAAAATATAAGGATTGGTGCCGTAATCCACTATTTTGACTCTTCCATTCAAGTTTGTAGTCAGGTGGATTTGAGATCATTTCTAATCCTCCTTCAAAATTTAGAGAAGTGTGATTTAGAACCTAGATCCCTTTTCACAATCAAACAAGAGCTGTTATCTCAATAGAGACAAGAATAGCATTTTCACCTTGGAGAATAAATTCATTTCTTTGGCTAGTAAAATCAAAGTAGTTAATAAGATATTTCTTGATCTACATATATATTTTTCATCATATTAGATGCCATCTAAAAAAATATGAGTACATAATTAAAATTATTTGATGATTTATTCAGGCTTAATGGTATGGTAATATTGGTTTTATATCCACATCATGGACTCATTGCATTCAACCTAAACCTAAAAGTAGTTTGGGGTTAATAGATAAAATAAATACAATGGATTTATTTAGAAACTAAATAGTTTATTAGAGCTATCAATGGTGAAGAACCATGGAAGATTCTCATATAAAATATAATTAACCTTGCCTCTATATATAAATGACAATTAGTGGGATTAGTGATAGTAGATTTCCACAATCCATGAAGATTATTGCTAAAAAAGACTTTCCTTTTGCTCTCTTATCCTAATGATGAATCATAGAGTGTGATTCGAAATGTTGATGCAAAATCTCCAAACACAATCTAATCCGGAATTTTTTTTAGCAAAAGTGAGTGGGATGGTTAGACAAACCTCTTCATAATTCATTTTTCTCAATTAAAGCTTCACTAAGCCTTCAATCTATCTATAGGGCTTGACAATATATCTACCTTCTCCTTAAATGGAAAGAAGCCTCTATTCAATAGGGGTTCATCCTCTCCACCTTGTCTATTTTGTGGAACAAATGTATTCTTTATTAGGAGCAACCCCTTTCTTTAAGTTTTCTTGGAAAAAAATATTTCTTGTTTAAAAAGAAGTTTACTATTTTGGAAACCTTTTGGATTTTTCTATGTCGAAGTAGTTATCATGGAATATGGTTTGAACTTAAGTTAGTCTAAGAAAAAATAGAAATGTTCAATTTTTTAATTTTTGTGTAGTACGATTTCATTTGAATTGCCCAGAAGTTTTTGTACCCCATCTAATGTAAATTCTTCAAATATTATTCTGTTGTCATCTTATCCTTTCTTATTTTTTCCAAGTTAAGATATACTGTAGCTAGTCTTAACATTCCCCTCAAAGCCCTTGTATAAACATTAAATGGAATTCCAAGCTTAGTGCAAAGTTGTAAATAAAACTAATTCTGTTAATTCAACAAATTGAAACGGTACTAAATTATTGAGTGATAAGTAGTTGTCTATATTAAGAATTAGGGTTTCTCAGGGACTGATAGCTGCTACCCTTCTTTTCCCTCACTTTACTTTTTTGCTGCCCTTGACTAGTTGGTATACCTACCTACCTACAAATGCATTTTTCATCCTCAACAATTTAAAATTATGCTACTACAAATTTCAATGAATTGGATATAATTGATCCTCTACTTGGGCAGATGTGTTTGGTGCTGTTGGTCTTTTATTCTTCTTTCTGAAAACTATATTGTTACTGTTGATTGTTTTCTTGTATAGTCCTTGTTAATCTCTGTGGTTGCAATCTTAATGGTTATCTTGTAAATATTTTGGTCTGGATATTTGTATTCTATATGTTAACTGCTCCTTGCAAATCTATCTTCTATATGTTTTTTCCAATTTACAACTCCATTTCTTTAATATATATCTGAGAGTTGCACAACAGTATAAGCAATTAGTTGTGAAGTACCCACTCACAATGAATACTATAAATTAGACCATCCAGAATATAGTAACTCGTGAACAAAAACACTAATATTCTTCTTCATGATTTCTACAACTCCAATACAGTTCATCGTCATTTCAATGAAGACAGCTTGCAGAAATATGGCAGACCACATACAGGTAGGACAACAACAGCATGCTAGATAGAACATACAAACAAATGTAAACTGTATATCTGACAAAAGCAGAGGGATTTGCTATTACACGATATCTTCACGGAATATATTTGTACAACTAAACGCTCTACACTATTCAATAATAGGAATAAGTTAAAAAACCTGTAGATAAAGAAATGCCGAGATGAACATAATTTGTTATTTACAATTATATTTAGGTTTGGGTTGATCTACCACACGAATAAGAAAATACTTGATATTCAAAATTGACCGTTTGAACATACCAATAACTATTTTTAACGATGATGTAGCACACGCCTTTAGTGACCCTTCCAATAATAAAATTTCCCAAATTGTAATGATAAGATGTTTATGAAATGCATCACAGATTCGCATCTAATTTGACTGTTACAGATACTCTGATATCGACAAACTTGGCTCTTTCTATAATGGTAATGGCAATCGTAACCAATGACGTTGTCCATGTTTATTTTTTTATAATTTATTTAAGATACTATATTATACTCTCGATGCTTTACATTGAAACGTCCCGTCCTAGTCAGTCCTCATCATTTCAATGCAACGAGAAGTTTAAATCATACATTTTTTTAAATGTATTTAGAAATTTTACTTTTAGTCATAAATCTCGTTCATTTATCTTCTAGGTGATAATCTATGTTTAGTTATATAATGAGAAATGGTGAAAATAAATAATATTATAAAATGATATTAAAAATAATATACAATAGTTTTTTAATTAAAAAAATAATATTTTTATTTATGAATCTACAAAATAAATATATTAGTAAACAAAACTTATAAAATTAGTAATGGAAAGATAACATAAAATTATGAAACAATAATAGTAGAAAGCATAAAAATATAAAACAAATATGTCATAAAGAACTAAATCATGAATAGAGATGCATTATAAACAAAATTATATAAAAAAAGTTAGAATGGAAGAAACAATACATGAACAACTCATGCAAAATAGAAAAAAACACATAGAAAATGAAAAATAAAATATTTTTGTCAACATGAAAAAAAAGGTAAAATGTATCTCAATACATTGTGTCATCTCAAAAGTGCAATGAAAATAAAAGAGGTTACAAATAGAGGAATTCTTATACAATGAAAATAATGTAACCAATAAAATGATTTCTTTAAAATGGGAATAAACTAAAACATGTAAAATGAAAAAGAAACAATCAATATGAATGAGAGAATACATAACATTGGCTCTAGTGTGTTCTATTTCTAGGGATTAGGAGGAGACAATGAAGAGAAAAGAATGCCATTAAGTATAAAAACCTGATTCAATGTCTAACTTACTCTAGTACTCAAAGTCAAAAAAATAGTTAGCAGAACAAATCACATAGACAAGAATACACTATTTCTAAGAGATTTAAAAAAATCAAAATCACTTAGACTAGCATACTCTATTGCTAGGTTATATAGATGTTTGATAAAATGTAGGATCACTTAGACTACTTTGCTCGATACCAAGGTGTTCAAAATGCTTGATAAAATATAGGATCATTATAGTATGCTTTGATTCTAGGTGATCTTGAGAAGGGTGTGAATAGCCAACTATACTTCATACATGGGATGACAAATTGTATTTTTTTATGAAAGCATACCAATATGTGATAATGGTAGGTTTATGCCCCCATTAAAATGGTTGCAATGAAAAAGTGTATGAAATTGATCATAAGATAGATAAAAGGAGGTAGAGATAGGAAGAGATCCTAACAATGCATGCATGTAGGGAATGTTCCCCTGAAATAATTTTTCCATGTGTCCCATTTATGGGTGATGAAAACAATTGTGAAGTTGAGGTTATGTTGTTACCTAAGAAATAAAATATGGTTGCACCTAAACTAAGTTGCCACAAAGTGGTAACAAGAAAAATAAAACAAAGGTACATGTGACCTATAATAGGTACCAATTAACTCAAAGAATAATAATGAGAGGAATCACAAAACATGAAGTGAAATTTTGTATGACTTGATCAATTATACATAGGAAGTGGAATGAAGAAAAAAAATTATTCAAATTTAGAGATTAGCATGAGAGATTGCAAAAAGTTATAAGAAGAATTATATCAATATAAAAAATATCTTCACATCACAAGAAGAAAAATGTTTTTATTATACAATAGAAATAGGGGATATAGAGGGAATATGAGAGCCACTGAAAGTGATTTTGTGCTTATCCTTATCTATCAATGGAGTTGTGTCATCAAAATAAGAGGAGAGAGGTGGATCATAAAAAATAATGATAACAACTTCATTAAACATACATTGATTTTTAGATATTAGAATGTAACAAAAAAATAGTAGAGTAGAAAAAAAATTAATGCTATGGATATGAATATAAAGGGTGAGGATTTTAAGCTTGTATTCTAGAATAATGTGTGATAGGTAGTCATGAAGGTCAACAATAGTGGTATACAATCTAGGTTTGAGATTGAATGCATAGGAATATTTTTTTGTAGGTGGGGAAGATTCACAAGGGAGATCCATGGCTAACAATGGATTAATCATATATTTAGGAGAATATTCTCTAGAAGAACTTGATCATATTCAAGAGTATAAATAGCTAAGTAAAAAGATAATAAAAGTATCTAAAATGTGTATCTTGTTGGATAAGTGGAATTAAGTTAACAAATAGAATGGGTATAATAAGAAAATTATAGGGATGCAACAACATCAAATAAGAAATAAAACGTATTTTATGATCCATATTATACGAAAAAAGAAATATTAGGGCATGAGAAATATAAAAGAATGAATGTAATGAAATAATAGATAAAGTGTAGAACTAGTCTAAGAAAATATCTCTCGGTGTTCTAGGAAATCATTTTTCTAAGATATTGTCATCACATGTGCAATTCAAGAATATTATGGAAAAATGTTTCATATAATTTAGATTAAAATACATATATTATGATGCATTTGAAATAAAATGACATAGCAATGGTATTATTCAATGAACATGGAGGCAATTGTCAAGGTATAAAATAAATGGATTCAATGTAGGGGATGGAATAGTAGATGAAGGATAATGTGAATGATTGTCAATATCTATCAATGGAGAAAACATTATTCAACATGAAGTCACAAAAGTGAGGAATGATGCTATGATGACCATCATTGTCTACAACAATAATTTTATCATCCATATAAATTATTGAGGATGGCTACAATAATATTTCATCTTGTCAAGGGAAAGTATGAATAGAAGAATGAACCTCATGATCACTTGAATAGGTATTAGCAAAGAAACTAAAATTAATGATATTGATTAAATTTCAAGCTGTGGTAAAGATACATTGTTATTTCTATATGAATGATATCCTCATAGGTGATATATTCTATCAATTACTACCATGAAAAAAGATCATTTTAGTTCTTTTTGCTAAGATTAAACATACACCTACTCAAAATTCCAAATTCTAGAATAATATATAATATATTACAAACAAACATATTTATCAGGGTAAATATAATACTAGCATAAAAAATAATAATAATCTTATTTATGAAAACTATATAAATAAATCCTATTGCAAACAAAATAGGGAGAAATCACCACTTTACAATCATGCACTATATTATTGTAATACTTGCTTTGACTTAAGAAAATATTTATGTATATCTGAGAGTTGCACAACAGTATAAGTAATTAATTATGAAGTTCCCACTCAGAATGAATAGTAATACTATTAGTTAGACCATCCAGAATATAGTAACTCGTGAACAACAACACTAATATTCTTCTTCATGATTTCTACAACTCTAATACAGTTCATAGTCATTTCAATGAAGACAGCTTGCAGGAAGATGGCAGACAACATACAGGTAGGACAACAACAGCATGCCAGATAGAACATACAAACAAATGTAAACTGTATATCTGACAAAAGCAGAGGGATTTGCTATTACAGCTTATCTTCATGGAATATATTTGTACAACTAAACGCTCTACAGTGCTACACTATTCAATAATAGGAATAAGTTAAAAAACTGTAGATAAAGACATGCCAAGATGAGCATAATTTGTTATTTACAATTATGTTTAGGTTTGGGTTGATCTACCACACCAATAAGAAAATATTTGATATTCAAAATTGACCGTTTGAACATACCAATAACCATTTTTAACGATGATGTAGGACATGCCTTTAGTGACCCTTGT
>VDFB02216839.1:0-17633 GCA_007258455.2 Sequoia sempervirens
GTGCATGTTTGAAATAAAATAAAAATGTTTTATAAGGTATATATATATATATATGAACCAGGAAAGGAAATTGTTCTCAAAACAATAATAAAAAAAAATTTAAAACAAAATGAAATAACATGATGCTGTTCATTTCCCAGATTGCAATAAAAACCCCAGAAATTTCATTAATCAAATAACAATCCCCAATTCCCTGCTAAAATTTCCTTTGATTAAACTGTAACCCCAATAGATTTTCTTCCTATCATTATCTAATTTTCAACCCTAAATACAAATTTCATTTACAAGCACAAATTCCTATTTTAACAGAAGATAAATAAATTAAAAGAAGGAACCTGGCGTCCTTCGCTTGCAGAGAATTGAAGAAGCTTTGATCCTCTTGCTGTACTAATTCCTTTGCTGCAAATCTTCCAGCAACAGATCCAAATCTTCCTTCCTCTTCACCAATTTCTCCAAAAACAAAAAAGAACTAAGGGCAGAAAAATGATTGGCAATAAAATTTCTCCAGCATTCCAAAAAACCCCCCCCTCAAACAAAGAAACCTCCTCTTAAAATCCATGCCCATGAATCCTTTCAATTTCCTCTTCCCGTGAATACCAGAGGTCACATCTCCAAAAATGAAATTTAATTACCTTCAAATCCACAAAAGATGGAGTTTTATATTTGTTTATTCTTCATATTCTCCAGTGAAAACCAAAAGTCACAACTCAAGAAATACATCCAAATAATATTTAATCCCTTTAATTCCTTTTGTTGCCTTTTCAAGTATTTATATTTCATTTTCTTTTATCAAGCATTTTGATTAAACTAAATAAATTTGACTCCACAAAAATGAACTTTTATTTGAATATATATTCATTATCTTCACAATACACTATTTGTTAATTACTTCCACATTAGAATAATTAAAATCAACCATTTGCAAGATTCTAAATAAGTATCCATTAAATTTCTTATTATAATAATTATCTTTTCAATATTACTTGTTCATAACAATTTAAATCAATTTATCTAATAATATCACTTTTACTTTTAACGAATTAGTTTGATTGATCATTTGTTCTAAATCATTTGATTTGATTTAATTGATTATTATTTTAATTCCTAATTATATTTTAAATAACCTTTGAATTTCATTTATGATTTAATTAATTATTTAAACATGATTACTAACATATTATATTTTCCACACAATCAAATAACTCAGTAACCAATGAAACACACACACACACAAGTCCAAAACAACCGACACGGAGGGGTATTACATCCTCCCCCCCTTAAAAATTGACTTACTCCTGGAAGTCGAGCTCAATCATACACATGGTAACACAACAAATATCAATGATCATAAGCACATCATCACCATAAATTAAAACATCAATTAAACGTCATCAAGTAAACAACGAAAAATTAAACAAACCAAAAAATAAGGAAAGGATACCAAAACAAAAGTGGTGGCAGGGTTGCAACCAGACCAATTTGACAAACACAAGGACAGATGACGAACTAGGTTGGGGAAACTTTCTTGTCAGTTCCTATTTTCCACATCAATCCCATTGGGTGTTTATGGTGCTCGTCCTGTCCTGACAATGTAGGTGGAATCGAGGCTTAGTTCCTGCAATCCTGCATGCAAGCAAACGTTGTGCACAATACATATATATCACAAATACATCGTGAGAGGAAATCCCAGCATGGTAGGGCACTCGCGAGCGAGTGATACCACACTGTCCCTCCCACCAAACCACACATAAAAGTCAAAACAATTCTAGTAACTTGTAAACAATTTTCTTCTAATTAGTTAGGAAATATTCGTATGAGGATACTAACCATAAACCTAATTCATCTACTATATCAAAATGAATTACTACTTGACATTATAAGTATCTATACCTGCATATTACGATTACATTACCTTCGTCATTATGCTTTCTGAAGCCCACTTCCTGTAAATCAAAAGCTACCATAGAGCATTGCACATTAGTACCAATAATTCAAGTTACATCTTACCCTCAAGATACTAGATTCTGCTAAAATCATAGAATAATTATCCACAAAACCTTACATTTTCATTAAAACTCATAATTTTCACACAAAGAACTCCACTTTAATCATTATTCAACACCAAAATTCACATCAATTTCAAAAAAAAGGGTAAAATTTTACACCTTCACAGATTCAAGAAAACATAATTCTTCACTCAAGGACAACAAAATTGCAAATTCCACACACACTTGACATATTCACACACATAAAACACATCCCCAAGAAACACATCACACTAAAACTCAAGGGTCCATAGAGCATCCCCGACAGGAAGGATATCGGTGCATTGCGCACTACACCGAGGGTCCTATCCTTTCCCATCAGTTTCCTGCACCATCGACCCGACACCATCTAACAGAAGAAATTCAAACTCACAACAATGACAAAAAAAAACAAAGTGAAACTCAAGACTCACGAGTCTAAGCGCAAGGTTACATAGTGAGCACATATAGTGTCCAGTGTATGAACCTAGGCTCTGATACCATGTTGTAACGCCCCGTCATGTGAACCCCAAAGGACAAATACATAATAATTAATGCACAATTTTTATTTTTTTTTAAAGTAAACATAACATACAGGTAATACACATTAAGATATGACATGAATTTCATTTAAGTAGATTCATTAGCACATACATCCCTTGGGGTACACGAGGAGTCATTACGAGACTGAGATCCACACAACAATAAAGAATAAAATCCAAAGATATAATCCATAACAAAATAAACATTAACAATTATAACACATACATGAAAATCATTGATAAGGAACCATCTGCGTACACAAATACAACATATGCATAATTAACTTAACACATTGAATTACAATTGCCATGGTCAATAACCACACCGAGTTAACATTACATTACAGTACAATGTTCTAGAGGTACAATGATACAAGGGTGTTTCCAAACATAAATGGAAACCATACACAAGAATCATGATACAAATAAATAGATGAAAACTGGCTCCAAGACGGATACAACTCTGGAGTTGCTGCAACCGCACCAATCCGCACCTCTCGATCCTCGGTAGGACCTAATGGGGTGCTGCCGCGTTCCACTTTCGACCATGTGAGTCGAACCCGCAGTGCTAGGAGCTAACAAGAAAAGAGACAAGCCAAGAACATCCAAAAAGGGAACCACAAGACTCAATGCCACAAAAGCATCGCCAAAACTCAAGGATTACCGAGTCATCATACTAACTTAAAACCATAATTCAGCCGCATAGAATTAAAACGTGACCCATTATTGATATTAGCAGGATGATCATAAAATTTAATTCCAAATTGCAATTAAACAACACAATAACATCAAATCACAGTATCATAAGATACAAGATCGTAAATCAATTATAAATGAGATCATACAAGACCACAAAACATACTAACGATGAATGAAAACAATAATCATAAATCAATTTAGATCAATTCAAAAAACAATCTAAACCAACTCCCATAACCCCTTTGCAGAGGAACAAAATAAGATAAAACACATGGGAAACTAGGGGAGAGTGTCATCGCATGGTCCTACATGGGTTATCCTGGCTCTTCCTCCCAACTGGAGGCGCCGGCCCCCATCTATGGCTATCCTGGCCCTTCCTCCCAACTGGGCTGGTCCATAGAATTTGATGACTAATGCGAGGAGCCATTAGACCTCTAAGTGTGAGAGCGAGGTCACGACCTTATGCCAACCGGCCTTCGGCCTTCCATTGATGCATTGAAAGCACTAATGAGAGCGAGGCATCCATTTTATTAATCTTATAATATTACTACCCAACCCTCCTAAGTTAGAATTATTGGGTTTTCACTTGCTTACTAACTCACTCGTGGGTTATCCTGAGCCCTTCCCCTTAAACGGGGCGCCGGCCCCCACGAGGAGCCACTCTCCCTAGAGACCCAACAACATAAAAAACCAAGGGTTGTACCATCAAAATAAGAATATTAGATCACAACCGAGAAGCATGCGAGGCATTACCCATCTCGCTATAAATACAATTTCCAAATCTCAACAAATTCCGTACAACCCTTTTAAAAAAATCATGAAACCAAAACACTTGCCACATCAAGGGCCCATAAAGAGAGAGAACATCAATTATCAATCATCTCAAGCCTCTGGAAGCCAAAAGAATGAAAACCCACAAACAAGGGTAAAGTGAAGCAACAAGAATATTTCTCCAATAATTCCATCACAAGGATAAAATTTCCTCAAATATGAGAGTAACACAGAAAAGCCATAAAAGGGAAAGATTCATCAAGACCCATCCACAAGCAAAAATGGTGTCACCTCAAACGGAACACACAAAAGAAAATCAACCTTCAATTCAACAAAACACTTAATAAAACCAAAAGCCACCAACTAGGTATTCCATGGGAGACCTCAATTTTCTCCACACAAGAACCCCCTTATAGTGGTACGCAAATCCCCTCTATAAAATCAACAACATAGCAATGACAACAATAATTGTAAGGCCACCAGAACTATTTCTAATTCAAAAATAATGAGTGAATACATTAAAATAAGATCATCCACCCCATCCAAACCACATAAACAACTTTGATACAAAATAAATCAGAAATCCAAGAAGATCAACCTCCCACAACTCATCAACAAAATACAAATTCCCAATTACATTGCCACACAAATTTAAAAGACAAAGGATTCCTTGAATCAAAACTAACCTCCAAAGGCATTCACACCAACATGGAACCACCCAAAAACAATCCTTCAACAACAAAGGTAAAAGCATTCAACCAGGCATCCAAGGCACCAAATTTAAGAACACCTTAAATACTCAACCACTCACAACTCCACAACAACACTTATATAATAAACATCAATCAACAATTCAATCGAGAACAATATTTATTAACCAATCAATTAACGACCAGAACTAAATAACTTTACAACTTACCCATACTAAAACAATTCATGATAACCATCACAAGTATTCTAAAAGTCTTATCCATAAAGTGTACTTACAAATCAATCATTAAATGAATTTAAGGGAAGTCAATTTTCAAAAGATTAAAATTCCATTTCACCAATAAACTATCCAATTCGAAATTACCCTAATCAATCTCTAACTAAACCCATACATTTAAATTTCCCCTTTCATCATACTCACTTAACATTCACTTCCAAAATTTAAATTAATCGTGAAAACCATTTAAGACCAATTGTCTATACTTTAAAATGACAATAATAACAATACTTTACATACATAAACTACATATTAGAACTTACCACCTTAAAATCTTAAATCTATCTAAATAAATTTACACACACAATTACGTTTAAAAACCACTACGCATTTATATTTATTTTAATTCTTTTTGAGGAGGGAATGTAAAAAGAGAAAAGATCTGTTCTACGAATCCAACAATACTACAAGATGAAATATAAAAAGAACAACTTATTTAATCCCATAATAAATTCTATTCCCAAAATATTCACATTTAAACAAGAATGAAATGAACAATGTTGTTTTACTTTCGTAATAGATTTTTCTTTTGCTAACAATATCCTTTCCAAGTTGTAATTTAACAAATCAATAAAACAGATTTCTTTCTATTTTACTAATATTTTCCTTGTAAAAATTCCTGCTTTATTTTTAATTAGAAAAGAAACAAAATCTAAATATCTATTTTCTAGATAACAGATAAATTACAGAAAATATATTAATTTTAATCGAGCAGAGGCAATTATATTTAAAACGTTTGTTTTGCAACTAGCAGTTAGAGATAACGGAATCTATTTAAGTAAACTTAGGTGATTTATATATATATATTCTTTTTTTTTTAATAACAGTGAAATTAATTAATAATACTGCAACCAGAATAATTAAATTAATCTATATATATATATATAAATATATATCTACAAATATATATACATATATATATATACATATATATATATATCTAAATAAAAATCTGCACAGAAATTTTAATATAAAAAGAAATGTATATTAAAATTATATAAAAACATTAAATTTAATTTGGGATTTTGTCCCAAACTATTACAACATAGAGGACCCGGCGGACCAGCGGCCATTAGTAGATCTGTGACGCACCGCGGCTGATCAAAAGACTGCCGTGGGCCGATCTAGAAGCATCCATGCAAGCTGTTTAAAAGGCCCGTTAATGAATTAGATGAGGCCGTCCCCCACACAGCCTTTATTAATATATGAATAAAATCAAAAATAAAAGGCATGAACAGTGCGACGGGTTTTTTTTAACAATTTCGAATTTCCATTCAAATTTTCATTCGATTAAAATATATATATATATATATATATATCCAATATATATATATAAATATGTGTATATATATATATATTTTCAGAGGTTTGAATATTACAGTAACAGAGAATTACTGTTCACATGAAATTCACTGTGCATGTTTGAAATAAAATGCTTTCTAAGGAAATATATATATATGAACCAGAAATTCGAGGGAAGGTAATTGTTTTCAAAATAATAACAAAAATTTTAAAACAAAATGAATTACAGGATGCTGTTCATTTCCCAGATTGCAATAAAAACCCCAGAAATTTCATTAATCAAATAACAATCCCCAATTCCCTGCTAAAATTTCCTTTGATTAAACTGTAACCCCAATAGATTTTCTTCCTATCATTATCTAATTTTCAACCCTAAATACAAATTTCATTTACAAGCACAAATTCCTATTTTAACAGAAGATAAATAAATTAAAAGAAGG
Organism: Sequoia sempervirens; assembly: GCA_007258455.2. Taxonomy (NCBI): domain Eukaryota; kingdom Viridiplantae; phylum Streptophyta; class Pinopsida; order Cupressales; family Cupressaceae; genus Sequoia; species Sequoia sempervirens. The sequence continues at coordinate 6,767 of VDFB02216839.1, forward strand.
AACCTGGCGTCCTTCGCTTGCAGAGAATTGAAGAAGCTTTGATCCTCTTGCTGTACTAATTCCTTTGCTGCAAATCTTCCAGCAACAGATCCAAATCTTCCTTCCTCTTCACCAATTTCTCCAAAAACAAAAAAGAACTAAGGGCAGAAAAATGATTGGCAATAAAATTTCTCCAGCATTCCAAAAAACCCCCCCCTCAAACAAAGAAACCTCCTCTTAAAATCCATGCCCATGAATCCTTTCAATTTCCTCTTCCCGTGAATACCAGAGGTCACATCTCCAAAAATGAAATTTAATTACCTTCAAATCCATAAAAGATGGAGTTTTATATTTGTTTATTCTTCATATTCTCCAGTGAAAACCAAAAGTCACAACTCAAGAAATAAATCCAAATAATATTTAATCCCTTTAATTCCTTTTGTTGCCTTTTCAAGTATTTATATTTCATTTTCTTTTATCATGCATTTTGATTAAACTAAATAAATTTAAATCCACAAAAATGAACTTTTTATTTAAATATATATTCATTATCTTCACAATACACTATTTGTTAATTACTTCCACATTAGAATAATTAAAATCAACCATTTGCAAGGTTCTAAATGAAATTATCCCATTAAATTTCTTATTACTAATAATTATGCTTTTCAAGATTCTGCTTGTTCATAACAATTTAAATCGAATTATCATAAATATCACTTTTTACTTTTAACGGAATTAGTTTGAATTGATCCCATTTGTTCTAAATCGTTTTGTTTTACGATTTAATTGATTATTATTTTAATTCCTAAGGCTATTTCAAATAACCTTGCACGGACTTTCATTTATGATTTAATTAATTATTTAAACATGATTACTAACATATTATATTTTCCACACAATCAAATAACTCAGTAACCAATGAAACACACACACACACAAGTCCAAAACAATCGACACAAAGGGGTATTACAAGAAATACAAAGCAGAAGGGCAGCCCGCCCAAAACAAAGCCAACCACTAACCAACCTTATCCTTATCAATTAATTGATCTAACATACAAGAAAGATCCAAAGGTAAAGAGCTCCTGTCAACAATATTCCAACCTTAATAACCAATTTGTAAAGACTTCTAAATTTAATACATTTTATATAGTGCTTAAAAATCAAGAAAAATAAACTCAAAAAAGTTCATCCTAATAAAGGAATGTCAAGATACTATAGAAAGTAGAGCTCCACCTCTTCTTGATTTTAATGTAGAGTGTATCACCCCTAAGAAAGGAGAGAGAGTAGTAAAGACCAGTAGAAATTTCTTTTACTACTTGGCTTAGATATTGCTAAGGCTATGTTGTTGATAAAATCAAAACAATAGATCATTATTTAAAAATGTTCTAAAATTAAGAGGTTGCAAATAAATTTATCTATGGAGATCAACATTTGATATAAATATATAAACTTGTGTTATATGGGCAATCACCCTACATATAACAAGCCTCCTATTTACTATGGTCCTTAAAAAATAGTGGGCTAGTTAATGGTCAAAAGGGTTGGTAATGTATTAGCAATAGATGCAACACCTTTGGTAGTTCACACTAAGTAATTTAGAAAGTCATCGTAAAGAGACTGTAGGAAGATTTCAACAAAATAGAAAATGAGAATTTGAATTTAAAGAGTGAGTAAATGAACCTCAAATAAAACCATGAAAAATAAAAGGGGTAGTCTATCAAGAGTTCCTCCTTAAATTCATGTGCCTTAGTTGACATCCCCTATTGAGGGAAGAATAAAATCAAAGAAGAATAAATGAACTATAAATTTTATTATAAAATACTCAAGTAGAAAAGGAAACTTTCAATTCAAAGTTATTAGAGATAATCCATGAATCATTTTACCATCAAGTCTAATTGATCACCATATTATGTGATGACTTATTGGAGAATTTTGATAAAACTAATAAGGTAGTAAGGCAGCTTCCTAAAATCTAATGATAAAGTTTTGAGGTAAGAAACATATAACAACTATAAGTGTATCAAAAAAAATTGGATCTATATCAAAATAAAATATATTAAGCCTTTAGATTTCCCTAGAATCATAAAAAAGATACATGTGAAATTTTGACTAATATTATTTCATTAATCAAGAAAAAAGAAAGTGCTTTAAAAAAAAATTGAATGAATTCCAAGGCTTAATTGAATTCATGTTATCATAGATTAAGAATAGAGGAGACATATCAAAGACTTAAAAGGTGTAGAAAGATGAGTTCAAATCTTTACCATCTATCTAAATAGATCCATTTCTTTGGGATGAGAAACTAAATTGTACGAAGTTTATAAATGATATTACAAAGGTAAATTCATTTATCAAGGAAAATAGAGCATTTGATATTGGATGGGAGAGTAAGATGACTATTGGAATATTATATACGCCTCGCATGTTTCATATTTTAGTTATTCTTTCAAGGATAATTTATGACGTTTTATCAATTAAAAAAGTATTCAAACACAATTGAATGTACGAAAAAAAATAATGGCATTTTAGATAAATTTTGGTATATTTTTATTCTGCTAAAAGGATTTCTAAGAAAAAAAGGTTTCATCTAGGTAAGGCTGATAGGTCATGAAATGGGGTCACTAGACAATAAAATAAAGCAAAATGGAATTTCTATGTTGTGGTAAAAGTTGTGATTTGAGTTTTTTGACTATCTTTCTTAGGGTTCATCTACAAAAAGTATTACGAAAAAATGTTGTCATTTTAATTCTCACCATTTAGTGCATCATAAAATAGAACATATTTTTGTAGAACCACTCTTTGAATTAGAAGGGGAATCTCCCTTTAAATTACAAACTCACCTAAATTGGACAATGTGTACTTATAATTTACAATCTTTACAATATTTTTCTAAGTATTTTGCATTAAATCTAAATAAAATTTAAATATGTATCTTTTTGCGGTTGCCTAGTGTAAAAGGTCAAGACATTCTTTTAACCTAATGTAAATGATCTTATTCTTTTTTGACTAAAAATAATCCGAAGACTTGGCATTTGCACAATTTTATTAAAAATATAGCCTAAACAATGCAAGTACATCCAAATTAGATTAGCTAATGCATAAACATGAAAACCATGGTAAATTAAATGCAATAATTAGTACAAAACCATGATCTACATCTTTTAGCTAATACAAATATTTTAAATTTGGTAAAGCAATTTAATCCTCAACACATATAGTGAGATATATCAATAAATTGAACAAACAATATAAGCATAATAAATCTCGTTGAGTGAACAACAAATTTTAGATAATGATAATACTAAATGCTTGATTAATAGCAACTCCAAAAACATGAAAACATGAGAATTGTACCATTGATGGCACTAAGTTTAAAAATACACTTATTTATGTCATTTACAATACTATTTCATTAAATAAATTGATTACAATTCAACTCTAGCTATGAATACTTGTATGACATGCAAGCTTTATTATAAATTATCTCATCAACTTATTCCATATTACATGTGACTCCCAATTAAGTGGTTGATTAAAATTATTATAGTATATTTTTAAATTATCACATCTTTTGTATGATGATTGGCTCTAGGATTTAAATACAGGAAAGATATAAATAGAAAATTGCAAACTTATGCTCTTCTGCTTAAAAATTAATGAAAACTAAAAAATGGTGTGAGATGTTTTTAACACACGATAAAAATGTACCTCTTTAGATGGGTGGATCTACATGATTTTGATGAATATTTTATGGTGGATCTTCTCCAATGAAATCTAGTGCACCTTTTGATGAAGCTCTAAAACTTCAACAATTTGATGAGTATCCTGTTGGAATCCTTTGATTGAAAAACATAGCTTTATATGCTTTAAATTTGATAAATTCATTATTATGTATACTTCCCCCAAAATTCATATATATTATATGTATTTTCTCTTTTTTGATGGTTGAGAGGTAGAGATATTTTGTAAACTTATCTTGAATGATGCGGTCCATGAGAAACTTTTTTTTTCTTTTTTAATCGTGTTACTATGATATATCTATATACACATATTTAGCTTCAACAATCTCTAATATTCAAACTTTGATCTAATACCACTTACACACCCAAATGACCAAAGTTGAACACATTGTTATTAGATCTACGCATTGTAAGTTCTATCTATTAGGCACATTCCTCATAGAAAAATTGATTTTATTTTTAAAGATAAACCCTTGTTACACGTGCATGCTCAACCTCCTAGTGCATTCCTACTTACTTTAAATGCAACAACATATTATACCTAATTAATCAAAATTCACCTGACATGTTGGTCACAATGAAAATCCTAGCTTGCACCTAGATCCTCATGCACATTCTTCTAGCACTACACATGATTTTTTTAATTTTAGACTATTATTTTTTGAAATTAGGCACATGCATCTCATACCTATGCACACCTCAATTACTTGTGCATGCTTATGGTTTTACACATGTATCTATGTCATTTTTGTGAACCTTTAAGTCATGACTTTTGTAACCACTTGTTTATTATTCTTATTTTGTAGATATAATTTTTCCTTTGAAAAGGAATCTTCTTTAGTTGGGTGTGATTTATTAACGATATTATCATTTAATTAGTGCACTATTACGTTTAGGTATGATTCACTTGATAAAATCAACACTTTATGCAAGGCACAATTTTATACTTGACATCATAGCTTGACAATGTGCCTTTATTTAATCTTTGATAGGTTTTAATTTGGTGGTAAAATATCTCTATTTTTGCCACTTTCTTTTTTAGAAAAGATGAAAAAATGTGTCTAATTTTTCTAAATCTCTTTCTTTTGACTATGATTCCCTTCATTCTATGCCCTTTATAAACTTCTAGCTAAAGGCGATCTTTTGTTAGGAGCTTATCATAACAATAAGAAAACTATAAAATTGTGAGTGCTTATGGAAATCATAGCATGAAATTCTTATACCTTAGTTAGAAATAAATATTAGGTACCTCACACATAAATCATAAGAAATTGATGATAAAATGAATATCAAGTTTTGATTTTGAATCAGTACAAAAAATTGGATCTTTTGAAGACCATGGTGTATATTTGTAGCATAGAAGGACTTTAGAATTTCTAGTTCGAAAAGTAGATAGATGCTTTATCAATTAACAAATAGAATCAAAATATTCCTAAATTTCTTAAAGAAAAACATTCTTAAAATTATATTGTGATAAAACACAACACTTCATTACAAAAAGGGGAAATACAATACTACATAACAAAAACATCATGAATTGGGAAACACAATACAAACAATATAAAATAGGAAAAAATATTTCAACAATGAGAACAAAGGGAAAAAAAATGAATTACATGAAACCATTTACAAGCTAGGAAAAGTAACAAACTCTTCTAGTGGGCTAAGAATCTAGTCATTCTATCACATATCTTAAAAATATTCACAAAATTTTCTCAATATTCATGGTTCAAATGGGTAGAAATGATCATTCAACAAAAAAATCAACATGAACTTATTGATATGATTTTTTTCCAGATGATATTCTTCCATAAGAAGAATCCTCTATAGTGGTGAATATTTATGTACCTTCTTTTGATGGAATCTAGCAAGATCCTATAGTCATAATACATTTGTACATATATAATTATTAGTTTTTAGAGTGTTATGCTACAAATATAAATATTACACAAATAATATTATGCTTCAATTATTCCATTCAATAAGACATATTAAAAATGTTAGAATTGTGAAAAACTAGAAAATCATGAGCCATAGGATCAAACAATGAACAAAGACACCTTCCATGCAAGAGATCTACAAACAGTATGCACAATATTCCTCAAATAAGAAAAATCTACAAAAGAACCTCAGGAATCTTCAAGGAAAACAAAGCCCCTCAAAGGTTGAGAGTTTGAGAATGAATCTCCAGAGTCAGAAATAATACAATGAGGGTTAAGTACTATATAGGAGCAACCCTAATAATTGCTCACTTCAATTAACAGAAAAGCACTTAGTTAGTTGAATAAAGAACTCCTAAGTTTAGCTTAAGTGCATAAGAATAAATTAGACTAATAATTAATTAAAGAGTAATTAATTATTAGCTAATACATAATTACTCTAACACCCCCCTTAAGATGAACTTAGGGAGTAGCTAAAAACCCTAAAAAGAATGCATGATGGGTCCCAACAAACAAGGCCTGGTGAGTTTCCCATATACAAACAAAAAGATCTCTCACAATAGGAGAAAAGGAGAAAACCACAATGGGAGAAAAATCCTCTCCAAAAGAGAGAAAGGCGAATGAAGGACTGAAAAAAGCCTCCAAATCAAGGTGAAGGACCAAGAAGATTTCAGCTGAAATAATGTCCCAAAAACAACAAGAACATGTGAACATCATTGGAAACTACAGGAAGGTTGCTGAACTTCTACTACTGGAAATGATGAGGACAGTATGGTGCTTCAAAATGAAGGAACAAGAAAACAAGAATGCAAGAGTATACATATAATTGACATGATCCATCTCACTGGAAGTAAAAACGGACATTGGAGACAGAATTGTTTTGGGAAAGTGCATAGGAACAAGGAGCTTCGAATCTGATAGATCTTCAGAGGCTATGAAGGAGAGCAGCTACAACAAACTAGTAGAAACCCCTACTTGGCATTTGAAAAGGAGAGGAAAGCAGAGGCAATTTGGAAATTGTAGCTTCAAAATTCAAAGGAAGTGCATGTAGGAGAACAACACAAATAAAAGATTAATACAAACTAAGAACTGCTGTTGCTGAAATAAGAATCACTAGAGTTCAGCGATGTCTCATGGAAAGAGGCGGCACTTGAAAGGTGTGATGGAAAACCAAAGAGCACCAGCCCCATGGCTTTATATCAAGTGCGAGTAAAGGGAACAATTTAGGGATATTTTTAAAATTCCACACAAGAAAAGAGCATACCTGGAATGGAGCTTTATCTCAGAAAGTGTGTCCTAGAAAGAGATATTACCATGAAAAAAGATGTCTACAATGCATAAATAGGGACATATGCTAGAAATACATATGAAGGAACAACCAAAAATGAGTCATCCCACACAAACACCAAGTTTCTAGCAGCTAAGACGTCCAAGTAATTCACTAGAGTGTGAAAACACAAAAAACTTGAATAAAATGTACCTGAAGAGAAATCTGGAAAAATTGCATGGATGGTTGTGAAGAGATCTGAAAGATAGTTCCAATTCCATTGGAATCATCAAAACGAAGAAACTGGTCAAAAATTTTGAGCTCGGGATTGAAAACAACACCTCTGACTTCAAAAGGTTGTAGAATGCACCAACTACGAAATTAGGACCTGCACTAAGATTGGCAGAAACCAGCTTTCAACAAATGTTTGCCCCAATTTTTGAGAATTTTGAGAAAAGAAGTTATGTGACTGCTGAGTTTGCCTATTTTATAAAAAAAAGTAATAAAAAAATAGCCCCCAAAGGGCTAAGGCAGTTGCTTTTATGACACTGGGGTGATGAATTTTTTGTTTTTACTTGCTTTTTGATTTTTCTTTAAAAAAAAAAACAAAAATAAAAACAAAAAGGCAAAAAAAACAAAAAAAAAAGCAAAATCAAAGAAGATTTCAACTTTCCTTTTATAACCCTAGTTGAAGAAAAAACCTCATAAATCAAGAAGGGGTTCACCAAATTGAGGCTTTGATACCATGTTAGAATTGTGAAAACAATAGGTATGGGATAAAACAACAAACAAAGGCACCTTTTGTAGAGTCCATTAGTCTAATAAACTTGGTGGCAATCACTCAATTCAAAGGAAAACCTAGTTGAACAATCCACTTGACATTGAAAATATTTTCATTAAATTATCGACCAAGGCTAGTAGGATTTTTATGGTACTGACATTGTATGTGCTTTCAAAGACTTGAGGTTACCTAAATTATCCTAGTAAAGGTATTATACTACAAGAAAATCATAAAATCGCATAACAATGAAAGAAGTAAAGTTGGTGCTTTGACTACGGGTATCTACAGCATAGTTTGTGACTTAATTGTTGTTAACAAGTAAAATGTTGAAACTAACTGGAAACTGATAACTGAACCTATTCTACACTCTGGAACTTACTACAAGTTAAATGAATGCAATTATGAACATGGACAACAATTATTGATAACTTGATATGAGAATCTATCTTAATTGATTATGCAATTATGAAGTAACTACTAACAGAAATAAAAACTGGAAATGTAGTGAAGGATAGTACCTTGAGTGGCCCTTGCTCAGGTGGTTGTCTTCACTTAAACTAAACCAAATCTAAATCCTCAAATTCACTCAATCATATCAACTCAAGATCATTCATTATACATTCTAAAATATCACATGAAATATTGCTCAAAGATTGTATTCAAAAAAACCATGTTTAAAAAATAACATGTTTGTATATTAACAACTTAAAATTGAAGTTTTTTATAACCAAGTCCACAACTAAAAGACTAATCAACTTACTTTCCTAAAGACTCAACCACCGGCTATATACATGCGTGGGGGAGTTTATTCAAAACACAACTCTAAACTGATACCATTAATTACAACTCCCTAGATATCAAAGCATAATTAAGATTCAACTATCTACTGCAACTGAAAAGAAATTAGAATCCAAATAGGATTATAACTCTACAATAACAGAATTAGAACATGGAACATAAAATGAGTTACGCCAGAATCCTAATGATAGCAGGGTTCTCCTTCTTCAATGTCTTTATTGTTTGTCATAATGATGCACGATTGTCTTCATCAAGTGTCTCCATGTTGTAGTTATTGCACTCAGTGTATTCAGGAACATCCCCTATTTCGTTGTCTAGGAACTCCTTCGGTTGTGGGTTACATTTTGCAGTTGTTGTGGGCTACAGTGTCTTCTCAGGCTGCAAGGGGTTAGTTCATAAAACATGCACACAATACTAACTACCATAATTAAACACAAATATCAATCATAATTCATACATATTCACATATAAATCATGCAACACCACCATATCATAACTTCATTTCCATATACTTTAACCAAGTTTAAGGTCTGCATAATAAACATAACAGATGGCATACTATAGGAATAATTGTCTTAGGAATGTCTTATAAGCAACATAAACATAATGCAAAAATAGCTCATAAATGGGCTCATCACCTTCCACACTAGAGATCTGCAAACAATATGTGCAATATTCCTCAACAAGAAAAAGCTACAAAAGCAAGAGACTGTCAAAAAGATATGAAAGCTCGAGAGATAATTACAATGAGGGTTGAGTACTATATAGGAGCAACCCTAATAATTGCTCACTTCAGTTAACAGAAAAGCACTTAGTTAACTAAATAAAGAACTCCTAAGTTTAGCTTAAGTGCATGAGAATAAATTAGACTAATAATTAACTAAAGAGTAATTAATTATTAGCTGTAGACACTAAAAATTGTCCTAGGCCTACGACTCCTAGATTCTTCATCATTTCCCCTTTCATTCTTCATAATCAAATAATTTTTAATTATTTAATTATTTTCTAATGTCATGAGTCTTCTATTAATGAAATAATTTTAATTATTTCATTAATTTATTTTTTTTATCTTTATTCTTCCTTGATTAATTAAATATTTTTTATTTATTTAATTACGTCACTAATTAAGTATGTCGATAAGGGGGTGGTTCGGTGGTCAAGTCGCTTGGTTGTAGTGATGACCACTAGGGTTCAAACCCTCGTTGGGCTAAAGTGCTCACAGGCCTTGTGCCTTCGTTGGGCCATTGCGCTCGTGGGTTTGGTAGTTTCTTGTGGTTTCTTGTACTCGGTTCATAGCTCCAGTCAAAAGTGTTTACCCTTGTCCCCTTATTTATTTAATTTTCACCACTTCCAATTATAATTAAATAATCATCCATTAGCCTCTTCTCTCATAAATTAAATAAATTTTATTTATTTAATTTGGTCAACTCTCTTGAATTTTGAATTAAATCATTATTTAATTCAAAAGATTCCCTTTGTCACATTCTTCTATAATTAAATAATTATTTTAATTATTCATTGGCCACCTAGATTAAATAATTTTATTTTATTTATCTTTATTTGTGCCTATCTTATCTTCCACATCAAATCTTATCTCTTGACATCTAATTTAATCCTATCCCTTGATTGAATTATCTCATTGTTGGCGTTTAAATTAGCACCTCTGGAGTGTTGATTGTAAACGTTCAGCTATTTCAAATGTTTTGCAACACTTCTTCGTTATTTAAAGAGGAGAAGTCCCTCTCTGCTGGGAGCAATGCGTAGGGAAGGGAAATGTTAACTAAGTTCCTATCTTTTTATGCTTCAGCGGCAGGACACAAGAGTGCACAAACACAATGCGCCGTAGCTAAGCTTTTCTCTGGTTTCTGCAGATCTTAACTACGACTAACTAGCTTCTATCTATACAATACCTTCAAGATGAACAGAGCATGAGGGTAAAGGAGCGGGAATGGGATGGTTGGATCACTTGAATTCACCGTCTCCAGAGGATATGACCGAGGCTCTGAACTCTCGGGTATACACCGGGATAAGGTTGGTACAAGCAAACACTCTACACGGTAAACTAGATATGAGATCTGCCAAGGAGGAGGGACTCCTATCCGAGGTATGAGCTTTAAGAAATAGTTTACTAGAAACAACAAAGATCACGATGCCTTGGCCAACGAGCTTGCTAAGGAGGAGGGACTCCTATCCGAAGTATAGCTTGGAAGTCAATACATTAAACAACATCAAACGATAACTGTCAATAACAAATATCCAAGGAGGAGGGACTCCTATCCGAGGAGGGAAATGAGACAACAATCTATTAAACACAAGACGTAGACATAACTCAAACAAGATGATCAAAATGCAAGCGC
>VDFB02216842.1:0-13223 GCA_007258455.2 Sequoia sempervirens
CACATCCAAATAGGCATGTTTATTCTAGGCATGGTCCTCTTTCACACCCAAACACGCGGAATCACTTTGAACTACGTTCGACCAGAACGATCCCTTAAGGGTCCAAAGGGCAAAATGACTACAAATTTCAGCATGAGGTTACTCAAATAATCGCGGATGCTTAGAAAATTCTCATCCGGATTCAATGGGATCATGTTGGGCCCCTACAATAACCTCTTTTTGTTATCTTGGAGTGGTTTTCTCGGTGTCTAGTTTTCACTTGATGAAAAAGTGTCAAATGGAAGCAATGGAAAGTTGCAAAATTGCACCACTCGTGTGACCAAACAGACTATTCCAACACATCTGAATATGCATTTTTATGCTAGGCATGGTCCTCTTTCACACTCAAACATGCAGAATCACTCCGAGCTACGTTCAACCGGATCGATCCCTTAAGGGTCCAAAGGGAAAAATGGCTACAAACTTCAGCATGAGGTTACTCAAACACCACGACACTTAGAACTTCTCGTCTAGTCTAATGGGATCACGTTGGGCCCCTCTACAATAACCTCTCTCAGTTTTCATTATCTCAAAGTGGTTTTCCTATGGTGTCTAGTTTTCAGTTGATGAAAAAAGTGTCAAATGGAAGTAGTGAAAAGTTGCAAAGTGGTACAAATTTCGTTCTGCAACTCATGTGACCAAAAATACTATTCTAATGTGTTTGAATAGGCATGTTTACGCTAGGAATGGTCCTCTTTCACACCCAAAACTCAGAATCGCTATGAACTACGTTCAACCGGATTGATCCCTTAAGGGTCTAAAGGGAAAAATGGTTGCAAACTTTAGCATGAGGTTACTCAGACACCGTGATGCTTAGAAACTTCTCATCTAATTTTATGGGATTATGTTGGGCCCCTCTACAATAACCTCTCTCAGTTTTTGTTATCTCAACATGGTTTTCCCATGGTGTCCAATTTTCAGTTGATGAAAAAAGTGTCAAATGGAAGTAGTGGAAAGTTGCAAAGTGGTGCAACTTTCATTTTGCAACTCATGTGACCAAACAAACTATTCCAATACATCCGAATAGGCATTTTTACACTAGGCATGGTCCTCTTTCACACCCAAACATGCGGAATCGCTCTGAGCTATGTTGAACCAGATCGATTCCTTAAGGATCCAAAGGAAAAAATGGTTGTAAACTTCAGCATGAGGTTACTCAGACACCGTGATGCTTAGAAACTTCTCGTCTGATCCCATGGGATTATGTTGGGCCCCTCTACAATAACCTCTCTTAGTTTTTTTTATCTCAGAGTGGTTTTCCCGTGGTGTCCAAATTTCAGTTGATGGAAAAAGTGTCAAATAGAAGCAGTGGAAAGTTGCAAAGTGGTGTAACTTTCGTTATACAACTCGTGTGACCAAACAGAATATTCCAACGCATCTGATAGGCATGTTCACGCTAGGCATGGTCCTCTTTCTCACCCAAACACGTGGAATCACTCTGAGCTACGTTCAACCGGATCGATCTCTTAAGGGTTTGAGTGTAGTATGTTGAAATAGGTCATTCCACCTATTGTCTAGGCTGTGTCTCAGTGATATGGGCCTAATGTAAGTAGGATAGGGAGTAGGAATAAGAAAATAGCATTATTAAGGGCATTGGAAGAGATTACTAATGCTACCCCTATTGAAAATTCAAAATTGAGGCCCCTTAAAAGCAAGGCTAGAAGAGGTGAAAAGAAGAAATTGTTTGAAAATAAGTTAGAATAGGTTGGAATAGGGTGAGATTGTGGAGTTTGATGTGTTCAAAAGGTCTACAAGGATAGGGGAGGTCAAAAGTATGTTATGGCATGACATGCCCTAGTTGGGAAAATAGGGGTTTTGAATAATGAAAAAGAGAGGTTTGAGGGAGTAAACGTGGGTAAAGGCAAGGGGAAACATAATTTACTGGTCAATTAAGTTTGTGCAGAAAAAATGAAGAGTGTTGGAATAGGTTTTGAGGTTCAGGTTTGGGGGTTTGGTTCGCCGGTTTGGCCAAAAAAATTTGGAGGGGGGTTTAGTTTGTTTTGGGTTCGTTGGTATAAAAAACATGTAAAAACAAAATATATATCTATGCAACCTAGAAGCATGAATTAGGATTAGAATATCACATATCATCATATAAACAGCAAAACCACCATAAACTTGAATGTCATTTAAAACAACAAAATTGGCAAAAAAAAGTGTTTATAACCTGCAAAAAAATGTGAATAAAATCACACTGATTTTCACGTGAAAAAAAACCATGAGACCATAGCTTTTTGCTTACTATTATGCTTTGATAGATTTTTTCCAAGCATCCATAGCTTGTTCTAAAGTAATTTTTTTATGATTTTAGCCATAGTAGCAAGGCAGTGAATTGTTTGATAAAATGCTCTCGGTAGACATGTATGAAAAATGTGGTAGAATAGACAAGGCGGTGAACTGTTTGAAAAAATGCCTCAAAGAAATGCGGTTTCATAGTGATGGAATGGCATGACAAATGCCATGACAAGAAATTGCTATGGATTTTCATGGCATTCCACCACCATTGAGACCACATTTCTTTGAGGCTTTTTTTCAAATAGTTCACTGCCTTCTCTATGCTATTGCTTATTATTATGCTTTGATAGATTTTTTCTAGGCATCCATAGCTTGTTTGGAAGCACCTATTTTAGGCTTTTAGCCATAGCAACAAGGAGGTGAACTGTTTGATCAAATGCTTTGGTAAAGATGGGCGAAAATGTGGTAGCATAGACATGAACTGCTTGGAAAAAATGCCTCAAAGAAATGTGGTCTCATGGTGATGGAATGGCATGATCTAATGCCATGACAAGAGGGCTTTTATGGATTGTCATGGTATTCCACCACATTGAGATGTTTTCTTTTGAGGTTTTTATTCAAACAGCCATGCCTTGTCTATACTATTTCTTATTATTATGCTTTGATAGATTTTTTCCAAGCATCCATAGCTTGTTTGAAGCACTCTAATTTTAGGCTTTTCTTTTAGCCATAGTAGCAAGGGAGGTGAACTCAAGCTTAATAAAAAATGCTTCGTAAAACATGTATGAAAAAATGTGGTAGCATAGACAAGGCAAAGGAACTGCTTGAAAAAAATCCTCAAAGAAATGTGGTATCATGGTGAGGAATTCCATGACAATCCATGCTTTGTCAGCACTCGCTTTTAGGCTTTTAGCCATAAAGCAGCAAGGCAATGAACTATTTGAGGTGGAATGCTTTGATAGACATGTATGAAACATGTGTTAGCATAGACAAGGCAGTTGAACTTCGAAAAACCCTACCAAAGAAAATGAGGTCTCATGGTGATGGAATTCCATGACATCAATGCTTTGATTGTCATGGCATTCCATCACCATGAGACTATTTATATGCATTTTTCAAAGAGCTCAATCGCCTTGTCTATGATATTGCTTACTATTATGCTTTGATAGATTTTCCCAAGCATCCATAGCTTGTTCAAAAGCATTCTTGTTTTAGGCTTTTCGTTTCATAGCAACAAGGCAATGAACCATTTGACAAAAATGCTTTGGTAGATATGTGTATCAAAAATGTGGTAGTATAGACAAGGCGTTGGAATTGTTTGAAAAATGCCTCAAACAAATGTGGTCTCATAGAATGCCATGACAAGAAAATGCAATTGGGAGGTGCTCCTAGTTATTAGTTAAATGCAATGTGAAGTAATCGCATAACTATGTAGGTTGACTTTGTACAAAATATATTGTAATTGGAATTTTGTCATCTATCAGCATCTAGTTATTAGTTATACAATATGAAGCAATGCTTTGAGTTTGGAAGATGTGCAATAAAATGTAATCAACGACATGAATATAAACTACAAAAAAATATTTTTTACAATTCATTAATTAAAATCTTTAATTTATTTGCTCTCTATATCTCTATATTCTATGGAAATTCTTTAAAAAAAAAAAAAAAAAAATAATTTTTTTTATCTCTTGTCTCTACTCTTCTTTTTTACCTTTTTTAAATATGATTTTTTCTCAGATTTTTTCTAGATCAAATTCCCATTTTTTTCAAAAATTTTATACTTTTGGTTTGCCAATCTTTTTTCCACAAAATATTTTGCTGGCGGCATCTTTGTAATATCAAGGATACTTTTGAAACTTCCATGCATGGCTAATCTAAAAGGAAAAGTCTTTTTCCTAATCTATATGTAGCCATGCTTTTGACATTGTCGAAAAGAGAAAATATGGACACCATCGATAATAAATATTTGTATTAACCAAATAGCCATGTACACATACATCAATATATGTTGATATAAGTATAAAATATAGTTAAAAAATAGCCATATAGGCTTACAAGAATTCCATATAGGCATACAATGTCAAATAGAGTGTCCAATAGCTGATATGTAATAAAATTGCTACATGTCTAGGCATACAACAAAGGGCTCGGGAATCAAAAACTCATTTCTCTCTCCATGTTTCGAAATGTGCTTCCTTTTTTGGCGACATCTGATGGGCTGCATAAGCCTCTCACTCATTTCTATTGTTCTCTAAGGAGTGCTCCTGCTACTCCTCCTATAGTTTAGCTCCTGGTGGTTTTAACCGTTACAATAAGAAAACATTAATATATATAGAAACCGTGATTATAAGAAATGATATATTTAACAAAATAATCACTCTTACGGGCCATCTCATGATCAATACTATCCATGATGGAAATATTTTAATGTTGATGCTTAGGCATGCTCAAGCCCTGTATAAACCATCCAAAAGAGGAATTATATTGGGAATCAATAATGGTTTGATTTTTTCACTAGAACTAACATCTATAACAATGAATGTAAATTGAAATTTAGTAATTTTCCTCATACCTCCTCTATTAGAGCCATGGAGGATTATATAGTGGATGAAGCACCGATATCCATTGCCCTTGTAACATTTGGAGGTGTTCCCACAACCAACATTTGAAAATAAAACAACAAATTATTGAATCACAAAAAAGTTACAATAGTGAGATCCACGCCATGACTTATAATGTATGAGATCTAATGAATTTTTTTTTGAGTACAAGTATTAAACTATATATTTCTGGTAGGCCTTGGCAGTTTGATAGGAAGACCAAGCATGATGGGGAGAAGAACACATACTCCATTGTGAAGGATGGGAAGACTTACAACCTTTCACCTCTCCTAGAAGAAGACAAGGCAAAGCATGAAGGGCCTAGTGTTTTGATGGTGGGTGAGGAGTTCATGAATATCTTGAAGGAAGGAGGAGGAAGAGGATTCTTCTTGATTATGAAGCCAAAAAATGAAGTAGATCTTCCCTCAAAGAATAAGAAAGATTCACCAAAGGAATTCCAAGAGTTGTTGGAAAGTTACAAGGATATAACGGTGAATGAATTACCTAGTTCCCTACCTCCCATTAGGGATATAAGCCACCATATTGATCTGATTCTAGGGGCTACGTTTCCCAATAAGGCTGCATACAAGATGACACCCGCTAAAATTTGAGCAGATTGAAAGACAAGTAAGAGTTTATGGATAAAGGGCTAGTGAGGAAGAGTTTGATCCCATGTGTTGTTCCTAATGTCCTGGCATGAAGGAAGGATGGGAATTGGAGGCTTTTCACTCATTCAAGAGCCATTAATAGGATCACAATTAGATATGGGTTCCTAATGCCAAGAATGGAGGACCTCATGGATTGTCTATTAGGAGCATCTTAATTTTCCAAGATTGATCTAAAGAGTGGGTACCATCAGATAAGGATCGGAGAGGGGGATGAATGTAAGAAAAATTTTAAGACTAATGAAGGGCTCTATGAGTGGTTGGTGATTCCCTTTGGGTTATCAAATGCCCCTAGTACATTTATGCGCCTTATGAATGATGTATTGAGACCTTTCATTGGAAAGTTTGTTGTAGTTTATTTAGATGAAATCCTTGTGTTTAGCAGGTCTAAAGAACATTTGAAGCACCTTGACATGGTACTAAGTAGGTTACAAGAGGAGAAGTTGTTGATCAACATGGAAAAGTGTGAATTCATGAAGGAAGAACTAGTCTACCTTGGTTTTGTCATCTCCAAGGGAAGTTTGAAGATGGATCCTTCAAAGGTGGATGCTATTCTTACTTGGCCAACACCAAAATCCATGGAGATGTGGAGAAGCTTCCCATGGACTTGCAAGCTTTTATAGAAAGTTCATCAAGAACTTTAGCCAACTTTGTGCACCAATCTTGGACACCATCAAAGGAGGTAACAAAGGTAAGTTTTCTTGGACCAATGAGGCTGATAAAGGGTTTGAATATCTGAAAATGAGAGTAGCACAATAGCCTATACTTGTGCTCCCTAATTTTGATAAAGTTTTTACCATTGAGTGTGATGCTAGCAATCAAGCTATAGGGGTTGTTTTGAGCCAAGAAAGCAGACTGGTTGCATTTTACAGTGAGAGGTTGAATGAAGCAAAGAGGAAGTATTCTTCCTATGATTTGGAATTGTATGCTATGGTCCAAGCCCTCAAAAAGTGGAGGCACTACTTGTTACCTAAAGAATTTGTTGTTTATACTAATAATCATGCCTTGAGTTTTTTGAATGCACAGGACAAACTCAGTCATAGGTACATGAAGTGGGTAGAGTCTTTGCAAGCCTATACTTTCACAATAAAGCATAAGAAGGGCCAAGCAAATAAGGTGGCAGATGCTCTTAGTAGAAGGGAACTTGTAGTGCACGAGATCCAACTCCAAAGCATGGGGGTCGAAGCATTGAAGGATATGTATCACGAAGATTCAGATTTCAAGGAGGTATACAATGTTTGTGAGCAACATTTGAATTCTTTTCATGGTGAATTCTCTGAATTTTTATTGTAGAATGGTTTTCTCTTCAAAGGAATCCAATTGTGTGTGCGTAAATTCTCAATGAGGGAGCATATCATAAAGGAGAAACATAGTGGGAGTCTTGGAGGTCACTTTGGCCTTGACAAGACCTTGGAACAAGTTAGGAGATTTTACTATTGGCCAAAATTGTAGGTGGATGTGAGAAGGTATGTGGAAGGTCAATAAAGGGAACTTCTAAATGCACATTCTATCACATCAGCCCATTCCCAATAGGCCTTGGGAGTTTGTAAGTATGGAATTTGTCTTGGGGTTGCCTAAAACCCAAAGAGGTTTTGATAGTATCTTTGTGGTAGTTGATAGATTTAGTAAGATGGCACATTTTCTTCCTTGAAAATGCACCAATGATGCATATCATATAGCAGGTCTCTTCTTTAAGGAAGTTCTTAGGATACATGGACTACCTTTAAGCATTGTTTCTAACATGTATTCTAAATTCATTGGTTACTTTTGGAGGACCTTGTGGAAGAAAAACTCAAGGCAAGTACACACCTTTAGTTCAGCATACCATCCACAAACAGATGGAAAAACTGAAGTGGTGAATAGATCATTGGGAAACCTCTTAAGATTCCTTACGAAGGAGCATGGAAAAGCTTGGGATCTAATTTTACCTCAGGATGAATTTTCATATAATGACTCCATGAATAGGAGCATTGGTAGAAGCCCTTTTGAAGTAGTCTATGTCATGCACCCTAGAGGGGTCTATGAACTAAGATATCTACAAGGATTTTCTAAGAGAAGTGCTCAAGGTGAGGACTTTGTTGTTACAATCAGGGATATTCATCAACAAGTGAAGGAAACCCTTCAAAAGAATGTTGAGAAGTATAAGGAAAAGGAAGATTTAAAGAAGAGGAATGTCCAATTCAAGGTTGGAGACTTGGTGATGGCACACTTGAAGAAGGAGAGACTTCCAAAAGGAAAGTATACCAAACTCATGATGAAGAAGATAGGACCTTGCAAGGTGGTCTACAAGTTTGGCCAAAATGCTTATGAAATAGAGCTACCTCCTAGGGTGGCAATCTCTCCTATTGTCAATGTTTCTGACTTGTATCCTTTCAAAGCTTCTATGAATGTAGGTGATGGAGCAGGTACAACAGCAATGGAGGATGAAGATTGGGTGAAGGAACTACCCCCCAACCAACCTATGACTCTTGAATGCATCCTAGACACCAAGGAGACAAAGAAGACTAGAAGGAAGGTTTACAAGGAATACCTGGTCAAATGGAAAGGTCTACCTAAAGAGGATGCAACATGGATGTCAGAAAATGATATTAAACAACATGGAACTATTGTAGAAGACCTGATCTCAAAGAGGACTTGAGATCTTTTTCTTGCTTGGGAGTATGGTGCAGGAGCACCCATGGGTCTAAGGGACCTAGAATAATTTGTCATGTTTTGTTTCTTGGTTTATGGATGGAATAAGGTCTTATGGACCATTTCAATGCTTTGTAGTAGGTCTTCTAGGTTTTTGGTTGAGTTTTTGGTCTTGGTGACCAACTTCTTTGTACAACAAGGTCTCCATCCTCCTTTGTAAGTCTAGTGCATCTTGGAAAAATAAGGAAAAAGGATGCCTTGTTGTATCTAGACACCTGAGGGGAGTCACCTTACTTTTTGACAAGGTTTTAAATTCCTTTGGAACATTTTGGAAGGCTTTTTGTGGTCGAGTTGGTAGAAGTTGCTCACATTGCCTTAACTAGGCAATTAGAAGTCAAAGCATGAGATTAGTTGTTTTCCAACGTCTCTCTTTTCAAAAGATAGTTGCAAGAAGTTTGAGGGAGTTTGTAAGACTTCAAATATGCCTCTCTTGGTCGAGGCAAGGTTGATGTTGATGTTTTGAAGAAGTTTCAATAAGAAGTTTGTTGTTTTTCCTGTGTTTTTCTAAAGAATTTGTTGATCCCATACTTGGTACAGACTGTATGTTCACTTTCATGCTCCAAGACCATAATGGTTGGATAGGTAATTGAATAATCTTTCCTTTGGCATTGGAGTGGTGAGATTTCATTGAGTATTAATGGAGATATTCCAATTTCTCTATCGGGTGGTCTGAAAACCCTTAAAATTAGGGTTTTGGGTGAAAAATGTATATTTCTTCCATTCCCACATTGTAAAATTGCTAAATCTTGGTGGGATGGAAGATATAAGTCTGTACTATCATTTCCTCAATGTTTTGGATAACGACAGGCTCATTGTTGGAAGTTGTGCATGAATTTTGGCTTGACATCTCTATGTGGCAAGCATAATTGACAAGCAAAAAAAATGAGTTTTTTCTTGATTTTGAAGAATCTGTTTAAGAGGAACTTAGGAATGTTGGAAATAGGTGTGGAGAACCTGTAGGAGTCTGAATTTGGTCTTTGGGGTGAAGGGGGGAGCCTATATAGTCAAGACCTAGGTGTAGGTCTGTGAACTAGGCCTTTTGGAGCAGCGGTAGAAAGGGCCATTATGAGTGATGTTTTGACAGTCAAGAGGAAGGGTTTTGGAACCTTGTAGGGGTCCATCTTAGGGGTATGAATCCATAGTTTTGGTGTCTTAACAGTCTTCCTTGTGTTTTTTATTCTGACTGTCTTACTGGGCAAGGGCTGCAAGCCTTAAGAGAGAGTGAGGTCTAAGTCACCATAGTGATGGGTGCTTGTTGAAACCTAAATGCTAGAGGATTTTTAAACCTTGTTTTGACTTAATGAGACATGATACAAATGTTTTCAAGCTTTGTGAGTGGTCTGAGTTGTGAACACTACATGTGTGGGGTTGATCTCTTAAATAATAGTGGAGTTTAGGACTCATGAGAGTATTTGAGAGAAGCATTCAGTGGAGTGACTTTGCCATTTGTGATTGTGAGTTTTCCTTCCCTGCCACTCTGCATCATTTCTAAAGCTTATTCAGGCTATTTCCATGGTGTTTGTGGTGGTGGCAGGAGTATTTAAGGTTTGTAAGTACCTTATGCAATAAACCCTCCTTTGTAGGGCTTGATTTGTGGATAGAATAAGCTTAGTCAATAAACATGATGTGAGTAATGTCTTGGAAGTCAAATGAAATGATTGAGGTGTCAATGGTTGATGGTAGTATCTTGGTCTTGAGGAACTAGTTGGTAAAAGTGAGAATTTGGTGAGTTGTTTAAGGAATTGAAAGATTCAGAGCTCTTTATCAGGTTTTTGCTTTGAATTCATATAGATTGATGATGACAAAGGTGTGTTAGGATCTGATGGATATAGGTTGTAACATGAAAGATTGGTTTTTGGTTATTTTTCCTTGGTAAAGCAAACTGAGTGGAAGGGTGCCTTGGTGAATGATGAAAGAGTGGATTTTTTAGTGACTCTAATTAGGTTTATTGTGCATGGATCAATCATTTTTGCTGATAAATAAGATGTTTGAAGCTATATGATGATAAGAAGAAGTATTGAAATGAGTTGGCTTGTTGTTGCCTTCTAGTTTGCAAATGAAACAATGTGATTTTTGATGAAAAGAGAGAAATTTTAGTTGCTTATTCAATTTGATCTTCTCCTGATTCAATTGGGTCAGATGTTGGTGTAGGAGCACCTAGGTCATCAAATACTTTTCAATTTTGCAAAAAGGATGAGCGTTCAAATTTGTATTCAGTCAATAACAAAACATCATGGAAAAATGATGTAAAACATGTTCAAGGTCATATGAGGTCTTATTTGAAAGTATTTAAGGTTATGGGTAAGTTCTAGGTGGTCAAAGTGGGAAATTGCAAACAATGCAATAATGTAATATTGTTAAAAGTTGTTAAATTGACAAAAACAAGGAAATCAAGCATATTCAGGGTTAAAAGGGGCAGTTTCAACTGATGGAAAGACAATTATGGAAAAGGAAATATCTTTAAAAGGCATGTAAAGGCGAGAAAAAGTAGAAGGTTGTGTTCTTGTAATTAGATTTTGAAATAAAAATTCCCTGTCTCTGAGTTTGCAGCATTACATTAGATTGTTTTGTTTTCTTGTGTTGGTAATTTAGGAACACCCAAAGTTAAATCATAGTGTGAATACATGTAAAGAAGAGTTAGTTTCCAATTTCAAGAGTTGGACTTGGTTAATTTTAGGAAACAAAAGAATAAGAGGCAGTTTTTTGTGCCCAATAGAGTCCTTTTAGAAGCAAGTTTGAGAGTCCAATAGGGTTTTTCTTCACTACTCCACCAATGTAGGTCAAGTAAATTGGTGGAGTAGGTTAATGTTAGGATTTTTTTCATGTTTTAATGATTGTAAGTGTAGGGAAAAGCAAGAATACCATGGTGGAGTTGCTGCCACATTGGAAAATAGAGGATTTTCCTACACAAAGTGATGCTACCGTCATGGGTCATGAATAAATAAAGTGTGCAGAGGCTTGGAAATGATGTAGAAGGTCTTGGCAGACATAAACAATCATGTTCTAGGTAGTGGCCAGAGAAATAGAGGTTTTCAAGAGTATTTTTCAAAAACCCTCCTTGATTTGTGCTTTTACACCCTATAAATGAGGGTTTATTGGATCAGAACATTTGCATGGTTCTAAATCCATATAAATGGTGAAATATTGAGTTATAAGACATGCTTGAAGAATTTTTTGAGGTTTTGAGTAATTTGGAATGGTTTTGAAGGGGTCTCCTTTGTAAAACAGGCCTAATCTACTAGCCTTTCTTTAGAGGACAGTCTGAAATCTGATCATTTTCTTTATGTCAAATGTCTAAGAACTTTGATATGTTGTGATGTGCTGGAAAGTGTTTTTAAATGTGCATTGAGTTTTTTAATAAGCTTTGAGATAGGAATGTAACTACCCGATTCAATGGTTGATAGACCTACTAGAGGAATATGATATTGTTTGATCAAAACAAAGGTATTTGTTTAAACAATGGAAAGGATGATATTGAGTGCTTGGTTACTATCAAACTAATGATATGAATGATGTTACTAAATTTGGTTAAGGTGTATAAGACATGTTTGGTGACTTTGATGGTTGGATGTGTGAGTATTATGAAGCCTTTTGAACAGAATTGGTGATTAACCACAAGATGATAATCAAGATACGTTGTAGCATGAGTTTGTAACACATGTGAAATACTTGTAGTCAAAATATGGTACGTCTACGGTGCTTATTAATATTTGATAATAGTGAGGTATGGTTTAGTTGATTTTTTGCCTTGGTGAATAAATGAAAGGATGAATTGTTCAAGTGTCAATAATTAGGTTTATGTTGTTTTTATGGTGGTTGAGAATGATATGAATCTAATTGATTAAGTCAAAGTTTTCTTTAATATGTTTTTTCTTCGAATGATTCAATTGGAATACTGATTAGTGGAATGATGAATGATGGCCTATGGAATGCCTAAGAGAATTTGAGTGGATTTTGGTTGAATGAAAAGTAGATTTATGATGAAATTATATTTGATCTTCTCCCTTATTCTATTTGGGATTGAAATCCCTTAAAGAAATTATGTTGATGGTGTTTTTTGGATGCTCTACATCATATGTACCCTAATGATTGAGTGTTTTGATATGATGCTCTACATCACTAACTACCTTGTCTATTCTATTGCTTACTATTATGGTTTCATATATTTTTTCCAAGCATCCATAGTTTGTTGTGCTAGTGCACCTTTGCAAGCACATGCCTCCATGTGAAGTAATTTCATCATGCTGCTTATGTTGAATTTCTAAACAACTATATTGTATAGTTGAAATTTTTGTCATCTATCAACATCTAGAAATTAGTTATGGAATTTGAAGTAATGCTTTGAGTTTGAATGATGTGTAATGTAACGTAACCAACAATATGAATATAAACTACACAAATATATTAAGTAGAATTCATTAGTTAATTTATCTTTATTCTATTACCTTCATGTACATTTGAGTGAATCCACTAGCACTAGGAGGTGTTTGCTTGAAACCGCCAATATTAGCCTATTCAACATCCAAAATCGCATGTATTAAAATACCTTTAGTAAAAAAATGCTATTAACATGTAATAAATTTATAATTGTTTACTAGTTACGCTTGGCCCGATGGGTGTGCGCAGAAATAAGTTGGTGGAGGGACTGGTGTATCCGGTCTTAACTGCTATGGAGCCTGTTTTTATTAAAATGTAGAGCTAAATTAGTTAATCATGCATTTCCAGGAATCAAAATTTAATAGAATTAAATTCAATGAACATGTTGAATTTTACCTGACTATCAATGCCATATGCACAATGCAAAATGTTAGCCATCCTCTCCATCCCCATAACATCATACATATCTTGTGTAGTAGCATACAGATTCTATGTAGCAACCTCATGAGTGCCGGTGGGGTCATATGAACAAGTTTCCCTGCAAGATTGACACACATGGGTTCGAAGGCTACCACCCAAAGACTCCCCTGGATGTCATTGTACAATAGGGCTA
>VDFB02216843.1:0-27827 GCA_007258455.2 Sequoia sempervirens
AGTTCTTGCAATAATCTAAACAATACAAAGTCATGGTCTCCAAAAATCTTTTAATTCTAAAAACTAGTGAAATAGCACATAATCTCCAAACTTGTAACCTTGAACCTTGGAACCTTCGAAACTCTTCCTCTGAAGCAAAGAGTAGTATTTATAGAAAGCCTTCCACCACTTGGCAAGCAGCAACTGAAAAGATTCAGAATTTGAGCAATGTTGTCGAGGCAATGATTTCCCTTGGCTGTTGTAACAGAAAATATTCGAGACACAGAATTTGGTCACCCCCCATTTAGGTGCATCCCATGAAAATGATGGCAGTGGTCCAGTAGAGTCCCATGCAAACAAGTGTCACCTCTTTGGATAGGCAGTTAGAACACGTGGCAGCATCCCACAGCTCATAGTTCACTTTAATCCTTCGTTGAAGAAGTGTGCGTTGAAGAGATGCATGGAAACATTTCACTGTCGGCAGTTGATTTCTCATTTCTTCATTGAGAACTTGCATCAAGATGACATGTAGCAATTTTTTGATTATAGATGCCATCTACAAGGCCCACCAAATCTTTATGTGAATGGGAGCTATGTGGCGTGTGAGCGAGGGTCGATGAGGGAGTGAAAGGAAGCAATCAAAATAACCCATGGTGAAGACACGTGGGAGCATTTCGGGGGCCGATGAGAGAGCAAGGAGAAAAATCCTTCAGAGAATGATGAGTAGACACGTGGCTGAGGTCGCGGTGATAACAAAAAAGGGGGCTGATGAAATTTGTCGAAAGTATGGGCCAGTACTTAGCCAAAAATCAAACCCGAAGGGAGCATGATGAATTTCAAATTCAAAGTACCTAAGATCAATAACATGCTCATAAATCAACTCTTGAATGTAGTGCATGTGGATCTCAATCAGCTTGGTTTGTTGATGATGCATCAAATTGCAAGAGATCTATAGCACACTCTAGTTGCCACAAAAAATGACTATGGGATTCTAGAAGTGAATTCCAAATTAAGTGAGAATATTCTGAAGCTAGAAAGCCTCAATAGTAGCATTTACAATGCCTTGATACTTAGTCTATGTATATCATAAGAGTTGGTATATAATAACTCTACACCATGCAAGATTGGTTGAAGATTATAGCCACCCAAGATCTAGGCACTTCATGAAAGCACAAGAGGCCACCTAGTTATATAGCCAAGGTGAGACACAAGATTAAACAGGATTATGAAAAGTGTCTTAATCCTATGAAATGTGACAACTTATCACTACTACCTAGGACACACGTGTTGTAATTCAAAAGATAAGATAAGATCTAATGACAACTAACACCTTCTAGAAAGATTCCTTCCTAGGACCTAAGTAAACTTAACATGTAAATAAGTCCTCTAAGTTCCCTAGCAATGAATTAACTAGGTACAAGAGTTTATTTACACCAACACCCCCCCTTAAGTGCAACTTAGGGAATAGCTAATTATTATGTAAATGACATAAAGATGGGTCCCAACTATGAGGCCATGTTAGGTACCTATGTACAAATGCAAATGCAATCTCTCAAAACTAGAGAAAACCCAATGGGAAAAACTCCTCCCCAAAATATAGATGAAAACACAAAAATCTCTCGATGATACATGAGAAGGACAAAACCCCATGTGAGGAAAAAGTACCTCTCATAAGAGAGAAGAAGAAGAAGAGATACCATGCATCCTCCCTCAATGGTGAGTCTCCTACAATGATGGTAGAAGCTCACCATTGAATGTTGAAGATGATCCAAAAGTGTCAAACAAAATTCCTCCCCTTAGGAAAAAACAAAACCAAGATGGTATGCAAGACATGTGATGTCTTTGAATAATGCTTAAGTGCCTCCATGTCGATATCGAAAGGTGGCACACTCCAAACAGGCATTCTAGGCCACACTGCTAAAGAAGACAATCTAAAATCTCCTAGAAATTATTGTACAACACAATCTAAAGACAAGTATACCTCCTCTTAAGACAAAGAAGCCTCCTCCAAATGTTGTCCAAAAGAATCCATACATATGTCAAACTACAAAGAATGACCATGTAGAGAATGGACAAGAGGGTCAAAGTGTTCCCTCACAACAACTGAAGAAGGATCATCTCCACTGAAGAGAAGATGAATGCAATCAATGATGTCTCCCAAATCTGAAATGTGGCACTCACAAAACAAACCAACAATGTCTAGCAAGTACTCATCCCAAGTAGCCACATCTAGAAGATGATGAATGCCTTGCTATACTAAATCACTAGGAACCAAAATTGTGGCAACATAAGCATCCTTAAGTACAATAGTAGATGAAGGAGATGGAATATCAACACATGTCACAAGATCCTCAATAGATGAAACAATACCAAGATTCAAATGACCATACTGAATCTCCTCAAAAGTGTCCACACAATATGCCTCAATGTGAACATTTGTTGAATCATTGGGAGAAAAATGTGAGAAGGTGTAGACTCAAGACTGATGATCAACCTCCCCAACTACAACTATATCTCTGCTATGCAAATCCTAGATTATGACAAAATTTGGTGTGAAATCAACACTCTTTCCTGCTCCACCATGTGTGATCTGATAGAGAGAAAGGATTTTGGTTGAAAATGAAGTCACAAAAAGAACATCATTAAATGCTATGTCATCCATGTCAATGGATCCCTTCCCACAAACACAAATATATGTGTTTTTAGCCATCAAGATGTCTGGTGATGAACAAGTCTCAAATGAAGAGAACATACTCTCTAATGAAGCCATGTGATGTGAGGCTCTTGAATCAAGTATCCACCTCTCTGACTTAGAATTTTCAACCGCAACAAGTGCTTGCCCCTTATATTTATTGGACTTTGATGAAGAAGAAGATGATGAACCCTTTGACGATGAAGACTCATTGATTTGATTCTCTTAAGAAGATTCTTCAACTCATCAATCTGTTTTGAATAACATTGATGTTCATCATGCCCTTTTTGCTTGCAATATGCACATGTAGGCTTCTCCTTCTTAGATGATTCCACTTTTGAGGGAGAGGATTTTGATTCTTTATGTGGCTTGTTTTTTCTCTTCTTTTTCTTCTTATCAATATTCACTGATTCTTTCTGTACCTTAGACTCACTACCAAGCAATGCTTGTGACTTGGAAGACATGATTAGACCCATGTTCATTAACTTAGCTTTCCTCTTGGATTAGGGGATTTGCAAAGTCACCAAAATTAGGATCAACATATGATGCTCCCATAGAAATTCGATGGGTGTGAAAGCCAAAAACAAACATTGAATACTCAAGACCAAGCTTGGATAACACATTCAGAATCAATTGTAAATCCTCCTTATCAATGTTGCAATCTTTTAGTTGTGTTCTTAGTTGCTTAACTTTGGAGATGTAGTCTTGGACGTGGTAAAAAAATTTAGGATCGAGATTCATCAAATCATTATCAATCTGATATCCCCTAATCTTATCGGTTTTACCATACAATTTTTCAAAATCCTTTCAAGCCTCTTTAGGTGTTTTGTATGATTCAACATGAAATGGTAAATCAAATGAGACTAATGAACATATGCATCCAAGTGTTTTCTCACGATCAAGCTCCCATTTTTCCAATTCTTTAGAATTAGTAGGTTGAGGAATGGTTTCCTTTAAATAACCTATTAGACCTTTCATCATGAGATAATTCCATACTAAATTTTTTTCGTGTAGCATAATTATGTGGAGTTAGGAGTTCAATTTGAGATTTCCCCATTATAAGAACACAAACCAAGAAAAATAATACAATCAACCACTGCAAGATTACCCCTACAAATTACTCAATCAAGGTACCCCCCAAAAAATATGATTTTTGGTACTTTATACTTAGTGCGATTACAGGTGCCACTTGTGAACAACAACGAAGTGGACTTGGTCTTAGTGCATACAGATTGCCAAATTTGGCCACAATCTCAAAGTAAATTTTTTACATAGAATGGGATCAATATGATCACTCCACTGGAAGGTACACAAAAAAATATACACTTTATAAAAAAATCACCCAAAAATCTTATTGTAGGAGCAAGAATGGAGCCCCTAAAGTTCTAAAAATGAGGATGACTCAACAACACCTATGAGAATATGAAATTTATGAAAAAAATGGGCACCAAAATCAAAATCTGATTCCACCACTATGAAGAGCGTGAAATTCTACCCCAAATGAAAAAAATTACTCCAGAAAAGGAGGTCATATGAGCAAGTTATGGGCCTCCAAAGTTGGACTGCAAAATGAAAAACTTCAACAAAGAGGGGGGAAGAAATTTTGAAAAAGTTACTAACATCACTACTGATGTAGGCTAACGTCAGTAGTTTATGCAATAAAATTTGATGACTGACTATTCGTTACCAGTTGGCACGAGCTCAGGTTGACAAAATCTAGAATATTCTTCAAGAATATTCGCTTGGAATATTCTTTCCCCCAACAACAATAGAATCTTCTTTGATCCTCCAAAATATTCATTTTTTTTGCCATATGGTTGAATAGTCGACATTTTTTCCTAAGCAGTTGATAGAAAATCTAGTTCCCACAACACCGAATGGGAATATGTTGCATGGCGGATCTTCAGTGGCGAACCCTATCGTGGGTACATGGTACCCTGCACAGGCATGGTACGACCTATGTTTTTTAAAAAAACCACATAATATTTATCCTTTTGATTTTTTAATAAAATTTGCTAAAAACTTTATAATATTTTTTTGAAATTTTTTTAGAAAATTTTATTGAAATATATATATTTTTAAATCGTATTGAATGCGAGCTAGGGGGTCGTACGACTCCCTGGGTAATATTTTTTTGCCTCAATGGAAAACTTCTCCAAATTTGATGATTTGATAATCGATCTTAGGGTTTTTGGCCCTTTTGGACGCGATGGCAAGGTTAGTTTTGACTCATAGTGCTCCAAAATTGTAGCTACCTTCTAGATTTGGAAACCACTCTTCAGCTTCAAACCCTCATAGATTTGGCTACGTATGTACAATTTAGATGAAACAAAAGGAAAAACTTTCTTGAACCCTCTAATCTCAATGGTGAGCTCAGATTTGCACCAACAACCTCTAATTTGAACTTGCAATACAAGGCCACAAAGAGGAAACCCCCAAATCTAGTATTTCTTTCAAGCTTTTTTATTCTCCAGATCATCATTTGATGCAAGAGAAGAGCATACTCAACTTTTCAAGATTTGCAACTCAGATCTCTCAATAAAGACTAACAAAAAGCAATCCCACAAGCTTTGATACCTAATCTAGGTGGATCCAAAATACCTAAAAATTTCATAGTCTTAGAATTCATCTAAATTGACATCATTAGAAAGTGCTCACTAACACGATCCTGATGCAACTTGAACGGGGTCAAAAGGAGTCTGAATGTAGAAGTTATGTGCATTCAAAGGTTTGGTCAAATAGGCGAATCAAGTGGTCAAAAGGGGTGAAAAAATGATCTCCTCAAATCCAAGTAAAAACATCGTCATGTTGAAGGGCTCGTCAATACAATTCTGATGCCTTTTGAATCATGTCAAACGGAGTCCGTATGAGAAAGATAGAGCCTGTCAAATTTTTGGTCAAACTTAGTCAAAATGATGGCGTCAGCATGTGACATGGCAGGTGGTGATGTGGTAGGAGTAGTGAGTTGGCACTGACATGGTGGAAAAAAAAATGGATTAAATCATATTGTTAAAGAAAAAATATATGGCTTAAAAATTAAAAGAAAAGGGGAGGATTTGGTGGGATTTTATCCATTGAAATCCTCTTGCCTTACCCATAAAACAAGGAGAGAAAAAAATCCGTAAACTCGTATTTCAACAATTAACCTCTTTAAGCCCAAATTATAAGGGGCTTAAATAAGAACTAAAATAATTCATAAAGATTATTAAAGGAATAAATCCCGAAAGGATTAAAGGCTTGAATTATAAGCCATTCTTTTAAAAGGAATTTTATTATCAGAAATTATAACGGCTCATAATTAAAGGGGTTCAGATTTTTATTGTAAAAGGGGGAATTATGAGGATT
The DNA here is from genome assembly GCA_007258455.2 of Sequoia sempervirens. Lineage (NCBI taxonomy): Eukaryota > Viridiplantae > Streptophyta > Pinopsida > Cupressales > Cupressaceae > Sequoia > Sequoia sempervirens. The sequence continues at coordinate 6,017 of VDFB02216843.1, forward strand.
ATGGAGATTTGTAAAAATCATATGATGTAAAAACAGGAGATATGCAATATTTGCAAAATAATATGGTTAAAGCCATATTAGCAAATAAATTTGTATAAAAATGGGTCTTATTTTCTTGTAAAGGTAGTAGAAGTTTCTTGGAGAAAATGGTAACAGGGAGAATTAGTGAAGTTCATTATGGAGAAATAATTCTTTGGAGGAGAATATTGTAAGCACGAAGGAATTTTGAGTGTCTTCAAGTGTTGAGAGGAGATTTTGAGAAATTTTATGCAGGTTTTGGAGCTTGGATATTGTAACAAGGAAATCTGATTGCTTGGCAACATTAATAAAGTGATCCTACTTGAGAAGCGGACCCAGAGACGTAGTCTTGATTAGACGAACTCCGTTATCAACCTACATGTTCTGATCTTCTATCTTATTCTTCTATCTTCTATCTATCATTCTCTCCATTTCTTTTCATTTTTCAATTCAGAATTTGATTTCTAATTACAACATTGTAGTAGTTAGATAATATTTTCAAGTTTTGTAAAGTTTAATGAACTAGTTTTACATTTTCAATGGTTGAAAAGCATAATCACGCAATTCTGCATTAGATCGGGAAATTACTATAATTAGATTTAATTTACAAGTTAATTTTGTAAACCTCCAATTATGGATCAATGCCATGTAAGAGTTGGTATAGAATTACTCTACACCATGCAAGATTGGTTGAAGATTATAGCCACCCAGGATCTAGGTACTTCATGAAAGCACAAGAGAGATCAATATGCAATGCTCAAGATTGCAATGGAATTGATTATCCAAGAATTCAATGTACAATGTATGAGATCATCTGGTTATATAGCCAAGGTGAGACACAAGATTAAACAGGATTATGAAAAGTGTCTTAATCCTATGACATGTGACAACTTATCACTACTACCTAGGACACATGTGTTGTAATTCAAAAGATAAGATAAGATCTAATGACAACTAACACCTTCTAGAAAGATTCCTTCCTAGGACCTAAGTAAACTTAACATGTAAATAAGTCCCCTAAGTCCCCTAGTAATGACTTAACTAGGTACAAGACTTTATTTACACCAACATAGATGAAAGAGCAATAGAATACTTCTTTTTGGTTGACCAGAAAATTGGATTAGAACCAAGGGAGAAGCAATACCCTAAATTAGACTTGTGATCTTAAGAATTTCCTACCCAATTTGAATTTGTGTGTCCCACCAAGTCAAAATCCACACTCACTGTATAGTGAATCCCATAACTATGAGTATCCTTGATGTAGTGAATAATTCACTTAGTTTATTTATAGTGCAGCTCATGTGGATCCTGGATGAATCAAGAGAACATTCCTACAACATATAAAATGTTAGGTCTCATGTGAGTTAGATAGATGAAACTACCAACAAGTTGTTGATACAAAGTGTCATCCACCAAAGGGGAAGAACACTTAGCCTCAAGTTTGACCCCTTACATAAATGGAGTGGGTACAGACTTATAGTTAGCCATGTAAAACCTATGAAGCATATAAAGTGTGTACTTAGGTTGTACAAGAGAGATAATAGAAGAATATTGAGTGATATCAATCCCCATAAAGTAGTGCAATAGGCCCAAGTCTAACATCAAAAACTAATCATGAAAGGAAACTTTCACTACCTGACTAGTGGATGAGTGACTTCCTATGATCAACAAGTCATCGACATAGAGAACCAGGAAAGTGTGAGTGTCATCCTACAACATAATATAGACATTAGGATCATAATGAAATTGAGTGAACCCAAATTTTAGAAGGAAGGAGTCCATCTTGGCATACCAAGATGGAGGGGCTTGTTTGAGGCCATAGAGAGACTTTTGAAGATGGTAAACAAGTCAAGGATCATGTATGAACCCTTGTGGCTACTCCGTGTATATCTCCTCCTGAAGGTCACCGTGAAGAAAAACACTCTTCACATCCATCTAATGAAATTTCCATCTATTATTTGTAGTGATAACAAGGGAAAGTTGGATGGAATTCATTTTGGTAACTGGTGCAAAAGTCTCAAAGCAGTCAATCTCAGGAACCTAGGAGAATCCTTCGACAACCAAGTAATCCTTATGCTTATCAGTCACCCCATCTATTTTTTTTTATGGGTCCACTTGAATCAAACAAGTTCCCTTTCCTTAGGAAGAGGGACAAGATCCCAAGTGTGGTTCCTCTCCTAGGAACTAAACTCTTCATGCATAGTTGCATCCCATTTGGGGACACCAAAAGCTTCCAAAAGTACCATGGATCAAAATTTGTGGCTAGGAAGAGATGTGGAGCCTCTTGAAATTGTGACCTTGTTCTATGATTTGAAGGATCCCCTACCCAATCCCATGTTGATTGTAGTGTTTGATGAGCCCAAAGAGGCCCTACAACTAGAGAAGGTAGAGAATCAGAAAAAGAATCATCAACCTCTAAAGGAGGGATATATGAACCCTCATGGTCACTATTATCATCTGAGCTGGAGGAAGAAGACTCCTCATCAAGATTGGAAGGATTACGATCCTTTGAAGAAATATCATCATGATGCAAGGTACCCAATCTGATGGTAGCTAGAGAAGTGGTAAGAGAAGAATTGGAAGGACTCTCCTCAAAATGAACACTCCTCTCAATTAACAACTCATGGATGGTAGGATGAAAAAGCATGTATCATTTGACATCATCTGGGTATCCAACAAATATGTAAGGATTGCTTTGCAGATCCATAGCCTTGCATTTTTTTGCTAGAATGCAGGCCCATGCACAAGATCCAAACACTCAAAAGTACTTAACTAATGGTTTCCAAATATTCCAAGCTTGAAAATAAGTTTCCCCTTCACATATTTGTGAGGAACTCATATCTAGATATGGCTGCAATTATTTTTCTAAAAAGAAGTGAATTGCCAGGCTTAGGACAGATGCTTGCAATTTGGCTCCCTCCTCTTTCAAGGATCGATTTTTTCATTTTGCAACTCCATTTTGTTGAGGACTATAGGGAATTGTTGCTACAAATAAATTCCCTTCGAAGTACAACAAAACTCAAACCTGTGGTTGATATATTCCCCCCATTATCTATACGCAAAAATTTGATGGATTTCCTAGTTTATTTCTTTGTAAATGCCTTGAATTCTAAGAATGAATCAAAAAATTCAAACTTCTGTTTGTGAAAGTACTCAAAATTGTACCTATAAAATTCATCAATGAAGGCCAAAACATATAAGGCTTTGTTGAAAGGTGGTTGTGGAAATAGACCATCCAAATCACAATGTACCAACTCCAAAAGTTGTGAGGCTCTCCAAGCTTTTCCTTTGTCAAATTTATCTTATGGATTCTTTGCAAGAAATCATCCCTGACAAAAACCATCAAAAAATTTAACTATAGGGAATCTTGTAACCATGTCCTATTGACTGAGCTGCTTCAAGTAGTGGTTGTTCAAATGGCCAAATCATTGGTGCCATAAATTAATCCATCAAAATGAGCGAGTAAAACAAATGAAGTTGGATCAAGAACAAAGTGAGAGAACAAATAAAGTCAAGACTAATTATCTGCTCTCCCAGTTGTAGTTGTAGAATCATTGTGCAACTCACAAATCACCATTGAATCAGGAGAAAACTCAACCTGCTTTCCTAAACCTATGTGAGTGTTTTGATATATTGATAAGAGATTAGTTGATAATAAGGGCACACAAGGAACATCTTGAAATGTGTCATCCCCCATATCAATAGACCCTCTCCCACACACCTCAACATGAGTTTCGTCACCCATCAAAATGGAAAGTATAAAAAATGGATCCAAAGATACAAGTTCATCCTCAGATAAATCCATGTGGTGTGAGACACCTGAATCAAGAAATCAAGTGGATGGTGGAAAAGAAAATCCTACAAGGGCCTATCCCTTTCCTTTCCCCTCATTTTTATCTTTTTCCTTGTGATACCCCTCATTTGAACTTCATTTGATTGATCCAGGATCATTGAGATTATTCTTTTCAAGAATGTGTGTCAAGTGATCAACTTGTTTCTTCAAAAAATTATGTTCATCATGACTGAGTCATTTATTATGCACACATTTGACCTTCTCTTTCTTAGAATTATTGTCATTTGAAGATGAGGTCTCATTAGTTGATTTTGGGGCAACTGATTTTCTATCCTTCTTCTCTTTGTTATTATTTTGTTCCTTATTCTTGTTGTTACTACTTTATCCTCGCTATTCTTTTTTGCCATGGTTAGTAGCCAAGCAATTTGACTTAATGACTTTAGAGTTCCCATCTAGATTAGCTTATCTTGTTCCCAAGCAAGAGAAGTAGCAAAATCATCCAAATATGGCATGATGAATTGAGACCCAACTGCATACTTAGTAACATAGAAGGTAGAAACAAATATTGCATATTTAGAACTTAACTCTGAGAGAATATAAAGAATCAGAGGTTCATCTTTCTTTTCAATTCCACATTTCTTTAACTACAACCTTAGTGATTTCAACTTTGTGAAGAAACTTTGAATTATGTTGAGGTTGTCTGGACTTAGACTGATTAGTTCATTTTCCAACATATGACCTCGCAAAGAATTTTGAGTTTCAAATAGAGTTTCTAGCTTAGTCTATATTTCATTTGGTGTATTCAAAGATTCAATGAAAAAGAAAATCAAGAGATACAAACAAACACAATGCTCCATATGCTTTATCACATCTATTAAACCATTTAGGCTTTTTTTCATCTTTAGAAGGTTAAGTTTCTAGTCCTATTTTTATTCTATACAACCAAGATTTCTTAAGTGAATTTTCATTTTAGATTTCCACTCAAAATAGTTGTATGTAGTTAGAATAAGAACTATTGTTTGAGCCATGATGAAGAAATGTAAAATGAAGTGCTGAAAGAAAGAGAACACAAGAACACCAACACACTCCCACCCTTTTCACTAGTATCAAAAATCACCTCCCAAATATTACAAGGTTGGTACTTTATAGTTTAGTGCATTTACAAAGCCTTTTCCAAGATATAATGCTCAATAAGCCCACAATGGCCAAAATTACAAATTAAACCTTAGAAAAATCTAGAAAATTAGCACTATAGTTGTATAGTGTTGTTCAATACCTTTCCAAATACTATTTATTTTTTAAAAATAAAGCTCCTAGGAAAAAGTTATGGCTTGCTAAGGAAATATGCAACAAAAAAATTTAACTTTGGCAAAAAAAATAAAAAATTCAAACCTATGTGGATGGAAAGTTCTCATCTCTAGCTTTTCGTTGATATCTTGTTTGTCAAAATCTGATAACCGGGGCAAAAGTTATGCAAGTTTGGAAAAAAGGACAATCTAGCCTATAAGGAGGGCTATGGTAGCCCCTTGGTGTCCCTTGGGTGGTACCTGTGGTGGAGGTGGTTCTCTGGTAGAGACTGAGTGATGGAATGGGCAAAGATTCAACAGTGTTTGTAATTTTAAGTTCATGGTTTAATTGTGAACCACAAGTGGTTTAGATAAACCTATCATGATTTATAATTGAAGGTCAGTTTGCTAAGCAGTTGCAGGAAATTTGAGCTTGCAAGTGCTTAGTGCCTAGGATCAATGCCTAAAAAACTACTTGAGCACTTAGTGTTGCAAGCGCTTAGCACACCACTATAAGTGCATCTAAGGGGTTGTATGACTTCCTAGGAAAAAAACATTTTGCCTCAATGGCTCCCAACACCAAATATGGGAAAAATTTTATATCAAAATTCATCTCCTCGAACTCCTGAATGCAATGGCAAGGTTTGTTTTGGTAGAAAGTGCTCATGCAAAAATCTATTCACCAAATCTAACCTTCAAGCAGGTATTTGCAACTATGTCAAACAATTTGCAAATAAGATAAAACAAAAGCCTATATTGACTTTCTCGAGCCTCTTGGACGTATTGAAACAATAAAAAATGATGCCAATATAACCAAAAATGTTGCAATCACCCAGATCCCACAAAAAAATATGTTATATGAATAGGTTATTAGATCTTTATAAACCCTTTTCGATTCTCCAGATTGTTCAAAACACAAGAGAAGAGCATACAAGAATTTACAAAATCTTACATGGAAAACTCAAAATCTCAATTAGGAATCTATGAACTCATAATTCTGAAAATAAAAGCTCTGATACCATGTTAGAAATCCAAAATAGATTGATAACTAAAAGAACTTTATAAGAGAAATTCAAAGCTACATAAACTAGAAAAAACATAAACAATGTGAACCAACAATTTTGAGAGATATGCAATTTCAGAATGACAAAACTAAATTAAGAGCTTCCAAGATGAAAAATACAAGCTAGGTAGCAAGTTTATATAGAACTAAGGAGATGATAAAGGTGGAAAATCAACCAATAGGAATTGACCACCAATAACCACCAAAAGTGGAAAATTCTCCACCCTTGATTAAGGATGAGGACACCTCATTACCTTATCTCCTAGTTAATAAATAATAAACTCACTTTATTATCCTAAGAAAGCTTAATAAAAGTGTAGGAAAAACTTATTAAGAGAAATTAAATTAACCCACTAGAAAATAAAATAAAAACATACACCAACATCAACTTGGGGCATCACATCTAGTATTAGAATCCATGTTGCATTACCGAGATCTTTTCTTTGTGTTCTTTCCTATGTGGTTGTTGGTGCTCGGTGCGTGATCACTCAAGTGCTTGTTTTAGTAAGTCAGTGTTTGGCTTCTTGCCTAGTTGCCCCAGGTGGCCTTTTTGAGGGTTCAATGTGAACCAACCTGTGTAGCATGTTTGAGGAGGAAGAGTGCCTCCTAAGCCTTAACACATTTGACAAGGATGGGAAGATACCCTTGGCTGAGAGTCTCCTGAGTGGGGAATAATCACTCTTTGGTGCATTGCTCATTGTATGAGAGCTTCAGCTGGGTTTCAATGTGTGTGTGTGTTGTTGGTAGCTTAGATGTTGTCATTTTTTCCTAACGTGATATGTTTGAGAAATGCTTGTTTGTGAGGGTTAGTTAGAACCTTGAGTTGTCAAGAAGAGATTTCATGTGTGATTTCCATCTCAATGTATCGAATCCTATTAAATGTGAATGCATAGTGATCCTTGAGTGGTCTTATTTATGCTTGTGTGTTTTCTTTAGATGTGTGACTATGGGTGCATTTGATTTGGAATTGTGTGCTCATGTTTTGGATCATGATTGAGCATTATGAACTAGATTATGTGACTAATGCATTGAAAGTGAATGTGGTGTATGTCATATGCTTGAATTATGGAAAGGTGTTCACATGGTAATGTTGCCTGAAGTGGATTGTGCATTTGTAGTCTCATTGGAGTATCATCATATGTGTAAATTGATTATGGTAGTGCATGAATGATAGGTTGCATTGTCATAATAGAATATTTGGGCCAATGAATTATGTCCCCAAATCATGTTTTCCCTAGAATTCTTGTGGGAACCTAGATGGTTAATCAGAATTGTTTTTCCTCTTGCATGGGGTGCATGTTTAAATGTTAAGTGAATTGTGCATATTAGGAGCATTATGTCGGTTTGACCTAGAGCCTTGGTTGGGATGTGCCCTGCGAATGATGTGGATTCCATTTTTTTTTAGCATATGGTAGTGATGCATGATCTCAGTGAATACGTGTCATTTCATTGTGAATGATGTGGATGCCATTTTTTTTAGCCCTACCCTTGTGTGGATAATTTTTTTTGGATGTTATAGGAAACCCTGCATATGCCTTCTTGCATATTGATGTGATTGTGTCTTGATGAAGTGCATTTTCTTAGTGTGGTTTTTGTTGGAATAGTTGAATGAGTTTGGTGATTGTGAATGTAATGTGTTTGATCATTATCTCTCTAACACACTTTGGATGTTGTACTCCCAAGGTGTTGTGTAGCTCTTTACTCCCTCGAATGTGGTTAATACTAGTCAGTTCATGTAATAGTGTCTTCCAAAATTGATGGTTTATTTTTGTTATTGATGAAATTTCTAATTGTTGTAAGGAGTAGAATTGAATTTTTAATTTTCTTATGGTTGATCTAATCACCCAACTTTTCCATTTGTCTATTTTGTGACCCTTGGTCACATTTGATTCTATGTTTCCAATGAGCTCATTTTAATCTTAATGTTGGAATTGATAATTCTCTCTTGGGCTATATTTTATCTTTGTGGTAGTATTCTAAATGTTTGAAATTGTTGGTCCTATTCTATGTTAAGTTTTGTTCTCTATTATGCTTATTATGAACCCCTAATAGAATGTACAAGGAAGCATATGGCAAAGAATGTGCTAATTATTGGTTTTTGCATAATTAGAATCATATTGCATCAAATTTCTTGTTCATCGTGAAATGAAAGTGGATTTTATGTGATGAGTTCCATTCACACTCCATTTATACCATATTTTATCATTTTTCCTATACCATTTCTGTACATTATCATACCATTTTACCACCTTTTGCTGCTTATGGTCAAATATAAATAAGTAATATTTATTTAGTTTTTAGATAAAATAAGTGAATAATAATTATTAGATTGTATTTAGTAGTATTTGCTTCTATTATGTTAAGAAAATATATCTTCCAAAATGTTGATTAGAGGAGAAGAATGCAAACTTCCTGACACTCCTAGATACACATATTAGAAAATTAATTCCACCCATATAATTATTTTCTCATAAAATACTTTGTTTATTTAGTTATAACCAATTGTTTTTCAGTTTTGATGAGAATGTCCTCACATTGAAAATAATATTCTATTTTATTGATTGTAACAATGAGCTATAAAAGCTCCTACAATTTAGGGTGAGTTGTTTCAACAAATCAAACAGCTAAACATCAGCCACAAAATAATAGCAAAGTGGCATAAAATAGGAAACAACTTGCACATGCATTTCTTATAAATATGAGCTACGTCAAAAGAAAAGGGAGATATAAAACTTTGTATTATTTTTTATAAATAAAACATATTCATGTGACTCAACCAGTGTAAAGGAATTTCATTTCAGCACCAGGAAGACTAAGGAGGAAGGGCACCCCCTTCTTGGAATGCTTGGTGATTTTGTAGCTTTTGTAGTAAGTGTGTTTACTTCCAACAGTGTGCTTATTTTCAGCAATGTGTTTATTTTCAACAGTGTGTTTATTCTTGTTATTTTGTGAATTTGTTTAATGTTTAATGTTTATTGCTTATTGCTTATTATTTAATTATGGGATCCAATGATTGTCTGTGTTAATGATTGTTCATATTATTGCAGTTGTGAGTTCAATTTATAGAATCATTACTGTTGTTATTTCTATTGCAGTCTCCGTTGTAGAAATATTGCAGTACAACCATAGTCACAAAAGAAAAACATAAGCATTAATTTGATTGTCAATTTAGGTAGTTTAGGAATGCATTTTCATTCTCACTCACCTCATGAATCACAAACCTTGTGCATATATCCATGACACCTTTCATGAGCTTACGATCCCTGGATTGATACTTAGACTGAGTTGAATCTAGTTTATTCTTTACCCCAATTTTGGCCTATCATTATTGGGTTTTGGAAATTTTGTGAAATGTTTGTATGCAAATGGTTATTCTAGCTTGGAGTGGCTTCAATGTATGTGAATGTCCTAGTGTTTGGAATTGAGTGAAGTGGATTCAAATCTTTGTGTGAGGGTGTTTGTGGAATTATATGTTCTCTGTGAGATTGGATGTGTCGAAATTTATGTTTGCATCATGCTTGAATCTATTTTCTAATAGATGGTTGGGTGTGCTTTATTCCACCAATTGTGTGTGATCTTGCTTGTCTTGGCCTTGCTTGCTATGGTCTTGTGAATATGTCTCCTAGTGCCTTGGCATTAGTTGAGTGTTTGTTGAACTGTTTCAAGCACCGAAAGCCATGTTATTGGATAACATGGAGACACATCGTGTCATTTTGGGAGATGATTTCCATAGCTACACTCATGTTTGGAATATTGTAGGGTATGAAGGTGCGTTAGTAAGTGCTTCAACACATATTGTTTGTGTTTATCTTATTATATTGTATATGTCTACCCTTTTTATATTGCCAATTTAGGTTGTCTTGGTATTTTTTAGTAGTTTATCCTTGGCAATTTTGTGGTGTTCATAGCTTAAGGCTAAAAGAAGATGCAATTTTGGTCTGAGGAATTGGCTATCAGCTTGTGTATTCTTTGGGAGAGTACTTAGCATTTGTGTTGAAGTGAGCAACCCAAGATCTTCAATCTACAACACCAAATAACCACCACAAGAGATAGAGAGAAGAAACAATGGAAGATGCTATTCCACCAAACAAGAATTGTAATACGATAAAATGATCAATATGCTATGCAATAGAATACAGTGCAATAAAAAATATGCTAGAGATGCCTTGCTTATAAAGGCAAGGATTAGGATAGGATAAGACAAGATCATGACAAGTGTCTTAATCCTATTACTTGAGACAACTAACTCATAACTACCTAGGATGATGTGAAGTCAAGACAACTAATACTTATCTAGATAATACAACTAAGACTTCTAGAAATAATATTTTATCCTAAGTAAAATTAACATGTGAATTAAGTCCCCTAAGTCCCTAGTAAAGGAATAAACTAGGTGCAAGACTTATTCACACTAACAGCCCCCCTTAAGTGCAACTTAGGGAGGAACAAACAAATGAAAATATGCAAAAGATGGGTCCTAGAAATAAGGCCTGATGAGGTACCCATGTAAAAAAAAAACAAAAAACTCTCACAAGTGGAGAAAAGGAGAAAAACCTGTGGGATAAAACTCCTCTCCAAAAGAGAGAAAAAGCTGAAAAGAAAACTAAAAACTGAAGGAGGACTCCTCAAGACCCCCTAAGGAAAAATTCCTTCACCCCAAGCATCAATCCCAACTGAAGACAATGAGGCGATGCCAAAGGTTTAGTAAAGATTTTTGCAACTTGTTGATCGGTAGGTAAATACACCAAGCTGAGAACACCATCCTGGATGAGCTGCCTGATGAAGTGCACGTGGATCTCAATATGTGTAGATAGGGAAAATTTCAGCAGGTTTTATGTGTTGAAAACAACAAAATAAATAAACTATCAGCCTGCTGAAATTGCTTTACTAAGATGAAAATAAAATGAAACAAGATATAAACCAATTTCAAACCTAGGCGTGTGACCTCCATGGCTCTTCTCCACATAAGAATGCAAGATTTTAGAGAGTTTGATTGTTGGAGGATATTGGTTCTCAATTCAATGACACCTTAACACAACAAAGGTGATAGATGAGATGGATGGAAGATTGGTGATTTTGATGAAATTGAGGGATTATAGATGAAGATTTGATTAAAATGGCCTAGAAAGAGTTAGATTTATAGAGTTTGATGTAGATGAGAAGAGGTTGACAAGATTTTATTTTTTCTTTTGATCAAGGAAATAAAACAAGATGAATAAGATTTTGGGTAGAAAAGATTTTTGATTCTCTTTTAAAAGTAAATCTAGAAAAGATGAGAAGGATAATTGATGAATTATCTATTTAAATAAATAAATTAGATACACATGAGTTTAGATTTTGGAAAGAAAGCAAGAATATCCTTTTTAGATTTTATTAATTAAATAAATATTTGATTTATTTAATTAATGTTAAATTTATGCTTTCATTAATTAAATAATATAAATTATTTAATTAACACTAGAAAAATGAATAGAAATGATTTAATTAATAATATAAATTATTTAATTAACATTAGAGGAATGGATGAAAATGATTTAATTAATTAAATAATATAAATTATTTAATTAACATTAGAGGAATGGATGAATTATGCATAGGAAGGGAATAAATGAAATTAGTCAAATAAATAAGATTTATTTAACTAATTAGATGATGACATGGGTACTTAGGGAAAAACATGATACATGGTGTCTAAATGATGCGATGTTGTGACAAGGTATCATAAGAGGACATTTTTAGGTGTCTACAATATGCTTAGTACATTGATGCTCCATTGGGTTGTGAGAGATATGTATGGCACTCTGGTTTTCACACCAAAGAGTACTGGGTTGAGTGGAAGGGAATCCAAACTCAGTCATCAACTGACAAAGCCACAAAACCTTCTAACTAACCAAAACTACACCTCGATACTCAACCTTTGTCGATGATAATGCAATAGTAGTCTAATTTTTGCATGACCATGCAATCAGACTAGAACCAAGGCAAAAGACAAAGCCAAAAGTAGACTTTCAATCATTGACATCACCAACCCAATCTAAGTCAGTGAAGCCCACTATCCGAGATGCTTTGATGTATAATGAATACTGAAACGAGTAGTGCTTTGAATGTATCTCAAGATACATTTGGCGACCTTCCAATGACTCCCATGAGGCTCCTATGAGAAGAAAGAGACAAGGCCAACCACAAAGGAAATATTAAGATGACTATGTCAAGTACAAAAGACTACCAACCAAGTGTCGATGATCAACTGTAGGAGTAGTGCAACTGGTAGACAATACAACACCTCATTGGAATGGAGTGGGTGCAAGCTAGCAATCAGCCATGCCAAATCTTTGAAGCAAATCAAGAGCATACTTCTGCTGGAAAATGAAGATCCCCTCAGAAGAATAATGAACTTGAAGACCAAGGAAGTAATGCAAAAGACCAAGGTCATTCATAGATACTCATTAAGTATGCTGGTTGTGCTTTGAATCCATGGAGGTAGGGCGCAAAGTCAGGTATCAATCACATGTAGAGCACAGAATGGGAGTAGATCTATCTCATATAGAGTATATCATTGGGATCAAGTGGTAGGTATGGCGGAGTAAGGGCAAGAAACTATCATCTATCACTGAAGGCTGTTTGAGGACCATACAATGAATCTCGAAGCTTGCACACAAGTGAAAGGAGTCTACTTGCGCAGGCTTGAGTGGTTGCTCCATATAAATTTCATCATGAAGATCCCCATGCAAGAAAGCACTCTTCACATCCATCTGATACATTGACCATCCTTGAGATGCAGTTATAGCAAGGACAAGTCGAATAGAATCCATCTTGGCAATAGGAGCAAAGGTCTTGAAATAGTCAATTCCTTCAACTTTAGGACTGTACAAGGCGGGGCACTTGTACTTGTCAATGGAACTATCTCTTGCATAGCAGTGCATTCAGCCTTTATGACAACTTTCTTCCTTGGGAAGGGCAGATCCCCAGTATGATTCTTCATTCAAGAATAGCATGCTCATAGCCTGTATTACCCACTTTGGAATACTTGGATTATCGAAAACTTTTTGAGCATCATGCAGTGCATGAGCTCAAAATGTTGAGTTCATGGTTTTAGAATGGAAGGTGTGTGCAGAAGTCTTAGGGATCCTGTCAGAGAACTGACCTCTAAAGGTAACTCCAGGCCATTGTGGCCCTGGTGGTGAGTGAGGAGGAGGTGGATCAAGACCATCATCAAAATCTTCCTCAAGTAGCAAAACATCATCAACTAAAGAAGAGTGAGTAGGTTATGATGAAGAAGTCAAAGGAGGATTAATCTATGTGAAAGACTCAGCAAACTAAACATCATGATGAAAGTGAACCTCTGTGGGATGGAAACAAATGCATATGCCTTCTACATCATCCACAGTAGCAAGCCAAGGTGGCAAAGCTCTTCTTCTCCATTGGTTATTTGGATGATTCACCTCTGAGATACTCTAAAAGAAAGGACATTAGGCTTACAGGCTAGGAGATAAGGGGGCCTCCTCGGGGAGTCCATATTCCACACTACCTTAATGAGAACATGGAATCATGAATATAGAAAAAATTCTGGTATTTAAAAGTATTTGGGAGCCATGGACTGAACTAAATCTAGCCACAATTGTTGTTTCTTTAGAGTCGTTCTTTCTCTGCTTTTCCTGTTTGTTGAGGTGCAGAGGCTATATCAAGAATACCATATACTGCCGAAAAATCCTAGAAATCTTTGAGATTGACCTTACTCCCTGTTGTCTATACATATCATTAGAAAAGAAAAGCTGATTTGCTATACATGATGTTTGGGAAGGTCTTGAGTTGTTGAGAACTTCATAGTTGGAAACCCGAGGAAAATGACTCTGTGTCCAAGAAGAGTAATCAATGAATGTGAGCACATACTTAGCCCCTAAAAAAGGAGTTGGGAATGACATGAGATCACTATGGACCAACTCAAGGGTTGTGGTTGCACGTGTAGCTTGACCCTTAGGAAAAGGATCTTGGTGTTGCTTTCCAAGAACACAACCTTGACAAACACTATCCGTGTAAGAGATCTTAGGAAGACCAACCACTAAGTTATGTGCTTGCATCTGCTAAAGATATCTATAGTTCAAGTTCCCAAATATTTTATGCCAAAGCTTGCTCATTGAATCAGCATGAGCAAAAAAACATGAACCTGATGAAGACTTAAAGCCATCAAATCAATACAAACGGTTCTCATGATCAACTATCCCTGTAGCAACAACCTTTTCAGAATCCTGCAACTGTCGAATAGTCACATGCTGTGGAGTAAACTCAACTAACTTCCCATCTCCAGAATGACAAATCTGATATATGGAAAGTAGATTCACTGAAATATCAGGAACAAGAAGAAAATCCTCAATGCACCCATCTAGCATCTAAATAGAGCCTGTCCCCAAAAATGGAATCTGTGAGTTCCCAGCTGCAATCTCAGAAGTAGAAGTATGAACAATGGAATCAAGAAGATCACGTGAATTGGTCATGTGATGTGAAGCACTTGAATCTAGAATCCAACTGTCTAAAGATGAACGAATAGCCCGTGCTGAAAGAGCTTTCCCTTTGCCCATGGAAGATGGATTAGAAACTGAAATGTTGTGTTTCTTCATAGCTTGCTCCAAGGCTTCTAATCTCTTAAAAAAATGAGCCACATCATGCCCAGTTTTTCAACAAAATGAACAAGGATCTCCTTTCTTTTTCTTGGACTTGGAAGAAGAATCTCCAGAGGTAGAAGGAAATGGAGTGGAATTATAATTATTCTTTGGCTTCGCTTTGGAGGGATTCTCACTTCCTCAAGATGATTATGCCTTAGCCTTCTTCTTATTCTTTCCTTTACTCTTGGATGATTGAGCCATTAGAGAATGATTCTTAGAATTAGGTAAGGCATCCAACTAAATCAACTTGGCCTCCTCCCTAGTAAGACACTAACAAAACAACTCAAAAGAGGGAATTTTGTAATCTTTCCCCATGGCATCCATAGTTGAATAGAAAGTAGAAGAAAGTGCTTGATAAGGGCCTCTCAAATTAGAAAAAATCAAGAAGATACATTCATCACTAGATATATCATGCCCAAATCCTTTCACTTGTGACAATATCAACTTGAATTGAGCAAGGAAATCTTGAATTGAAGGAAATGCATTTGGAGAAAGTGCTTGTAGATCCACTTGAAGTTGCAAGACTTTGAATTGATTTGTTTTACCATACAATTCTCCAAGTTTATCCCAAACATTCTTAGGTGTTTTACACTCTAAAATATGAAACAACAAGTTATCAGATACATGTAAGTCAATGAGCCCTTTTGCTTCATCCATTTTACATCTATGGACAAATTTTTCATAATCCCTTATGAATTCAGTTGTTCTTCATCTAACATTGGCCATAAACCCTTAGATTGTAACAATTGAGTCATTTTTAGCTTCCATGTATGATAATTGTGTGGAGTGAGTGGTTCAATTTTTCTTAGATCCACCATGAACACCAAAAGAAAGAAGACAATGTGGCACTTAAATTGTGCCTTTCACCCCCCAGAATGTATTAAAACTCAATTTGTAACCCCCCAACAAATTAAAATGAAGAAATTTTGCAATTTATACAAGTGACAAGCTCAAATCAACCATTTATAACACACGGTGATTTTTACAATTTTCAAAAAAAAGAGCTTGCCAAAACTGAAAAAGAAGGTTACAAACAGATTCCTTGTGATTTTCTAAGCAATTTCAAAAAAAATTACTAAATTTTGTCTTCATATGCAAAAGTTATGCCAATTACAAGCAATAAATGCACCTATACCTTCGGGCTGAAAAAATTGGCAAAAAATGTCAAAATTTGGAAGAATCACCTTGACCACTATGAATATCATCGAACCAACTTTCCGATGTTATCTCGTTTTCAAAAATCCGACGCTGTGGCAAAAAGTTATGCAAAAATGAAAAAAGGCCTGCTTAGAGGACTTTGAAGACTAACCAAGTGCAAAATTAGTGCTAAACAAGAGTAAAAAATAAGCCCCTGCGAGTTAGCTTATGGGCATCCACGTGACTGGGCGCTCAGCTGGGGCAAAAAAATGATGGATTTATTGAAACCGCTAGCGCTTTAAACCGCTCTGGTTACATGAAAGTGCTAGGCAACTACAATTCATGCTGGTGGTCAAGGTTTGGAGCTAAAACCAGTAGTTAACCTACAGTCGACGGCTAAAACACTGCCCTCCTGGCGGTTTAGGGAAAGTTGCCACTTAGCGGCTAAGGTGAGGAAGCCATGGTTTTTAAAAAATTGACCGCTCGTTAAAAATGTCTGCGAGCTGTTAAGTTCGTCAGGCCCCACTACAATGAAATGCTACACTTAAAGCGCTTGGTACATAAAAGCGTTGGTATTATATATATATATATATTTATAGCATATTTTTTCTAAAACAAAAAATTAAGTTTGATATATTTTCTGATTCTTTTTTTTTTAATAGCCTTTGACAATCACTTTTACCCTCATTAAGGGGTCATATGACCTCCTATACTAAAATAATTTTAGAAAATAAATTTTTCCGAATATAGGAAAATTCTCTCAGAGTCTTTACCAGCGACCCACCCCAAAGCAGTGATGTTTTTAGCCAAAAACCATATAAAAATTTCGAGATTTGGTATAAGCCACTTATTTTGAAATGCAAGTAATTTGTGGTCAAGGTAGAATTAATAAATTTGATTTTCTCGAGCCTCCTAGATGCAATGGGACAACCAAAAAACTGCCATTATAGCTAAAAGTGCTGCAATCACCATATCTCACCAAAATGCATGCATGCAATATAGGATTAAAAGATCTTTGCAAACCCTTTCTGATTCTCAAGATCGTATTAAAATGCAAGAGAAGAGCATACGGGGAATTTGCAAGATTATTACAAGAAAATCAAATCACAATAGAAAATTTGATGGAAACTCTCTAATGAAAAAAATGGAAGGGGCTTGCAAGATTCAAAGCAACGATGGAAGATGCTATTCCACCAAACAAGAATTGCAATATGATACAATGATCAATATGCTATGTAATAGAATACAATGCAATGCAAAATATTCTAGAGATTCCTTGCTTATAAAGGCAAGGATGAGAGATAGGATAGGACAAGATCATGACAAGTGTCTTAATCCTATCACTTGAGACAACTAACTCATAACTCATAACTACCTAGGATGATGTGAAGTCAAGACAATTAATACTTATCTAGATAAGACAACTAAGACTTCTAGAAAGAATCTTTTATCCTAAGTAAACTTAACATGTGAATTGAGTCCCCTAAGTACCTATTAAAAGAATAAACTAGGTGCAATACTTATTCACACCAACAATTTGAGCCTTGTAGTGGTTGTTGGGTGTTTTTCCAATTGCGATTTTGTGATCTTGTTGGGTTGTTTAACCCTTAGGTGGGTCATAGTTGAGCATCATGATAGTGAAAATATGAGTTTTTCTCCTATGCTTAGTGTTTAGTTACTTCCTTGGTGGTGATGTGTGAGTTTGGGGGTTGCTAAGCCTCATTGTTTAGAAGTGATTGTTCTTTTCTAAGGTAGCTTCCTAGATTCTTGCCTCTAATAACCCCTATGTTGTCCCCAGTTTCATGTTGAGAAGCTAGTGTGATTAGGGAATCCTCTCTTTTCCCAAGTGATACCGAGGGAGAACCTCACAGAGTGTGTCGTAGTTAGAAGTGAGGCATGTTCTTGGTGAGCATGAAAATGAGGTAGTATTGCCTCTAGCCTTGTGTGTTTTTTGGACCCAGTGGATGGTTCTGCCATTGGTTGCAGTGGCGACTAGTGAAGGTAGTGCGGTGATCTTTGAGTGGTTACACACCTAGTGGCAAGTGGTCACTTAGCTTGTGCACCTCTAGAAATGTGTGTTGTGTTTGATCCCTAGACTTTTAGAGAGTCTAGAGGGTTGATCTTGTGCATGTGTTGAGTTTGAAAGATCATGTACTAGGTGTACCCATCCTTAATTTGTGCAGGCTTCTAGGAGTAAGCCTAATTTTAGTGGAGAGGATGTAGTGTCCCTCTTGTTTGCATCTTGTTAATGTGGTATCATTGTTTCAACTTCACTATTTCCTCATCAATTTTGTGGTGATTGTATTATTGCCCTGAATGGTGTGTGATGAACCACTGCATGTTTGAGATGAAGTTCCTCAACATGTCGGTTGTTGACATTTTATATATTTATATTCTTGGTTTATCATTATGCTTCAATTTAATGATGTCTATTATACATTATGTGATTAAATGTGATCTCGAGTATTGATGATTCAAGAAATGATTTATATGATAGATGTACAAATGTTATTTTATGTTTTATGTTATTGAACCTAGTTGGGTGATTATGTTGTGCTTCAGCTATATATACATTAAGTAGGTACCCTTGATGTGTGTTGAATGGTTACCTATACAAAGTTATTTCTCCACTTGTCCATACAAGTCTAAGTTATTCCCCAATGGTGGTTAATTCAAAGATGTCACACTAGGGGCCTCCCTATTTATTCCCCAATCGCACTCAAATCAATTATGATATGTATCATGTTTGACCCTATGTGAACCCATATTCGAGTTAGGAATGATTTTGGAATCTAGGTATGTGTTGTGAAATGCCAGTGTATGCTTGGTTTAAATGATTTCCTAATTTCATTTTTTTTCATAAAAATATTTAATAAATTACATATATGCTTTGATTAATCGTATTTTAATTATGGAATCAAATTAAGGTAAATATTTAAATGATTTTTTAAATTTCCCATTTTGATCGTAAGGAAATTCTTGGTGAGTTAAAAGTTTTTTTTATCTAAGGGTTATTTTCATAAAAATTGGGAAAATATAATTAAGTTAATTAATTTTGAAAAATTCCTAGGGTTGGAATGTTTGATTTAATTGTACTATTAAATAATTGAAAATGAATGAATGTAAATTGTTTTAATTGTTAAATAATTATTTTGGAATTTAAAATAGGGAAAATTAAAAAATAGTGGGAAAATAAATGGGTTAAAAGCAAAAAGGACTTACCATTTTTATCCATTCTTTTGTTTTTGGAAAAATTGGGCTCTCAACCCTCTTCCAAGCTAAATTTGAAATTTGAATTGTGGGAGCAAATGAGAATGGAATTGGATGGGATTAGAAGAAATGGGATAGGAAATGGAGTGTGAATGCTTGGGTGTGATTTCTCCCTCTCTCTTTTGGAAAATTGCAAGTTCTTCCATGTTTGTTGTGCCCTCAAAATGGAGGTAATCTTCTCATTTCTCCTCCCTTTTTCATGTTTTTGAATTTAGATGTCATGCTCACCATTAGGGGAGAATAGAACTTCCTCAATAGCATTCAAACTTTGTAATTAGAGTAGGATTTACTTATTTATAAAAATGTTAAAAATGTCCATTTTGAACCATGGTTATGGCAATTTTTTTCCAAAATTTAGGAAACATGAATTTTATGTGAAAAGTGTGTTGTTGGGCATATTTAGAGCCAAAGGGTATTTTTAGAAAATTAAAATTGAGACTTTAAAATTTGAAGCTTTTCATCAATGGAGTTTTTGGAAATTTATGTTTTCCAATGTAATATAAAATTAGAAAAAATTAAAATTGTGCATATTTTATGATTAATTTTATTGTGGGGAAAGAAGTCTCCCTATTTATTTTCAATTTAGAACCAAAGGATGTTTGTAGAAAATTGAAATTTGTATTTTAAATTTTCAAGCATTCTTTAATGGAGAAATTGGAAAATGAATGGTTTTCCTTGTAAAAAGTTTTAGAATTTTTTAATTTTTGATTGGTTTTGGATGAATTTTAATGTGAAATAAAAAGTCTCCTTGATTGTTATTGATTTAGAACATTATGAGACCATGTTTGTTTTATTCCGAAAAATAAATTTTGTGCATTGTTTTCCATGCCACACTTGTTTGAGTGTGAAGAGCCTAGGAATAAGGTACTAGAGAGGGTATGTGAGTGGCTCCCAATATGTCGTCGATTTAAAGTGGCAAGTAGGATTATCACAATTGGGGAGTCATCTAATCAAGTGATAATTAATGAAACACGAGTAATAAATTAACTAAGATAATGGATGCCCCTCTCATGCCTTAAGTGCTTGTAAAGGCTAGGGATGTTTGGGAAGACATGCCAACTCGGGGAGCTTGGGTCTTGTAAGGTCAAGTACTCTTGTCTATATGAGAGAGGTATTATATTTTGTGTGTGCCATATCGATGAGCACCGTGATGACATTCCCTACTAGCTCTCTAGCATCTTACCCTAGTGTCTTATATGTTTATGATCCTCTATTGGTGAGTTGTCCCAATGATGATCCTTGTGTTGAGTTATCCCATGGTGTGTATATGATGTGGCATTAGTGAGTTGGCCCATTGCGGATTTGTGATGTGACATTCCAATGAATTTTCCTAGTGTGGATTTATGATATGTCATTTTTGGTTGTACCAAATGAGGACTTGTATTAGATCAATCTTGTGATTTTGGATGAGTGGTTTATATGATGTGTATATTGAGTGTAAGCTTTGTATATGGCATGTGTGTAAGTCATCTCCCAATGTGTTTGGTGTGAGTGTTGCAATTATGGTCCATGTGACTCTCCTAGCATGGTGGGAGTGGATCTTTTGATTCCACAAGGTCAGGTGGCATGGAAACCACCATTAGGGACTAGAGGTTCACAAATCAAGTTGCTCCATTGTACCATACTCTATTGAGTTTTAATTATTTAATTAGTTACTTTCCTTTATTCAAAATGTAATAATGTTGTCATTAGACCTCTCATTGAGATGATTTGTAGTTGTGATAATGGAAAAGAGTATTAGATTAGTTACGTGTCTAGGTGTTGCAACCAAGCACAATTGTGTTATGGTTTTCATAATTGTACTATGAAAATGTTAAAATGAACTTATGAATATTCATTTGGTGTTTAAAATAAATTTAGATACTTTCTTTCCTAGTTGGTTGGCTTGGTATTGTACCTAAGCTATCCCGTTTCACCTAGAACTAACCCGTAGTGCCCAAAAACTGACTAAGTCTACTTGGGTAGCCTTTTTCTTAGTGGGGCAGCTTGGTTTTGTAAGTATAAAAGTCAAAAATTTGGTTAACTCTATTGGGGAGGCCTTGCCCTATACTTGGGCGACCTCGTTCCCCATACAAAAAATAGAATGTTAACCCTCTGTACTATAGCTAGCTAGTGGTTTTCCTAGCCCGATATCATTGACAAATAATTTTTATGCCTCCTATCTTGCTTGTTTTGGCTGTTTTCATCAGTTGAACCTCCAAAACTTAGTCAAAGTATCTTTCTCTTTGAATTGAGCACTCTTCTTTGTCTCAGGGCCACGTATGAGGAAACCATGTAAACAAAAGTTGTTCCTCATGGTCTTGGGGGTCTAGTGATATTTTGAGCATGTTCTTGTGTATGGTCATTGAGGACTTGTGGTATCTCTTGTATTGTTTTACGTGCCTTCTTTCAAAGTTTCCCGATTGTCAAACCTAGGGCTAAGGAGATTGTGCACATAGTCTTGTGAAGACTTGGGAAGGTTGTAATCCTTCATGGTTGGCCTTGTTTGTGCCCTCAACACTCCCCATAGGGGTGTAGTATTCTTCCACTTATGTGATGTCACATTGTGATGAGACGTCTTAGGAAGCATGTGGTTGTTTGGAAG
>VDFB02216844.1:0-16626 GCA_007258455.2 Sequoia sempervirens
TAAATTTTCCTAGATACGCTAATTTTCGGCCTAAAAGTGCTAAAACCCTAAATGCGTGAAAGTTTCTCCCTGATGCACTAAAACACTAGATGTGCCATTCTGCGCCCTAAAAGGCTAAATCAATTCCTCTATGTGTTATTTCCCTATATGCGCTAAATCCCTAATCAAATGTGCCATTTCATCTACCCAGTGCGCGAAAACCCTAAAAGTGCTAATGTGTTCCCTATATGCGCTAATGTACCAATTTTCCCACCCAATTCCTATATGTGCTACTCTAGGTATCGTATGCACTAAACTGATTCTATCCTAGATCCACCATTTTACACCCTATATGCGCTACAGAAATTTTTGAAAGCACTACTCTATTCCCTAAAAGCACTAAAACAACTTGCTAAAATCCCAATTCTGCGTAAAAACATCACAAAAATCAACTAAAATGAAAAAAATTTAAAGAAAAGGGGGTTGAATCGACTCATCGGTGGTCCATACGCAGCTGGTCTCTGGTATCGGTGGGCCTACTCGAATCTATGTCTGTGATACGGAATCTCCATCTCGCTAAGTCACCATCAGAGCACAAAATCAGTAAAGTCAAAATGTGAAAATGACTTGCCCTTTTTACCCTTTTACCTTTTAAAGGTCAACTAAGTTGGGTTTTTTGTGACATTTTATTGTTATTTTCATTACACTCTAACCTTATTTTCAAACTGGGGCATCTTTTAAATCAATTATCGGGAGCTAAATCATTGCGTCCCTCTCATCATCTAAATTTCATCACCAACTCAACATTTTTCTCATCATCAGTGATTTACCTCCCGAGGGGGCATCATCAATACTGGGCACGTTTTTTTTAATCAAGGGCATATCAGTTAAAATTTTCACGATTAGGGAAAAAATCGAACACAACAAAATTTTTAAAGCAGGAATATTTTCTTTAAAGCAATGTTTTTCACACATCACTTCAAAGAGGGGCAAAATGTATATGCATAAAATTGGTCATGTCTAATTAATCCTGGCACTTAATTAAATATTTATTATTTAATTAATCTCTCCAAAAGTCCTCTACATATGATTAAATTTAATTAATTTAATTATATTGTCTGTTCACTTTATTCTTCTGCCATGGTTAAATAAATCAACTTTATTTAATTATTTCACATTCATATGTCTGCTTGATTAATTAAATAAATACTCTTTATTTATTATAATTAATTATCACTTTTTGAATTTAATTAAGTCTTTTGATTTAATTAGATTTAAATATTTATTTTCGCCTATTCAAATCTTTCTTCTAATTAATTAAATATTTTATTTAATTAAATATCCTTCATATCTTTTCAAATCATAATTAAATATTTAATTATGAAATCTTTTATTATTATCCAAATCTTAATTGAATATCTTATTTGATTAAGAAAAATCTTCCATGTCACCCATAAATAAATAATTGAATTTATAATTCATTATTTATCTAAAAAATCTTTCCAAAATCTCACAAAAAAGATGATTTTTACAATTCATCTTTATCATCTCATCTTATCTCTTCTACGAAAAAGGAAGCAAATCTTGTTTTTTGTTTTCTTCTATTTTCTCTCCAGTCTTATCCATCTTCGACCATTTGATCTTCCAGGAATTTTCACAGTTGTTGATCACATTATCCAATCAGAATCTTTTGAAAACTCTATAAATATCCCTACGAATCCGAGCATTAGTTCAATTATATTTTAACTACATTCTAGCATTCTAGCATTCTAGCATTTTAGCATTGTCATTATCTTCTTTAGCTTTCGTAACTTCGTAATCTTTCATTCTATCAATCATTTCTAGTTTAAGCATGCATTCATCTTTAAATCTCATTCTCTAGGAAGACCGTTTGTTGAGCCTAGCATACAAATCTAAGAGCAAGCTGGAATTGACAAAAACACTGGAGATAGAGGATGATAGTATGACATCAAGAACAAAAGACTAAGTACTTGATTTTTTGTTTTGATATAATTTCTTATCGGCGTGTTTGATTTATTATTTTTAATTTACATTTATTAATATACTTACAATTTGATCACACAGTATTTTTTATGATTAAAATTCAAATTTGAATTGTTGGCCTTTGATGTTTAATTGTCAAGAAATTAGAAAATTACCTATAAATACAAGGTCTTCTATCATTTCAAATCCTAAGAATTTTTATGAGACTTCACAAGAGAAAAGATTATTGTAAAAAGTGTTCAAGAGCATATTTATCAGTCTTCTACATCAACATTCAAGATCAAGATCATCATGTCAAAGTTATTTGCATTCATACATGTTTTTGGAGCTAACATTGTGATGTAGGTGTCGACCGAGGATATCAGTATGGACCGATTGTGCTTGATCCATGATGAATTGAAGCATAATGTAGCCACTAATACTCCATCTTCAAACAAGATCATTCAAATTAAAGATAAACTAAACATTTCGTGAAATGAAGCATTCTAAATATAAAAAACATTGAAATGTCTATTCTACCCCATTTGAAACTTATTCTGTTTTGGAATTGGTGTCATGTTGATGTGAAAGGAAAACCCTTCCCAATCCTGTGATCAATGAGCTTGTTTCAATTGATTCTATTGAAGAGAATTGATGAAACTGTAACTGAGGGTAAATTCTAGGAATTAAATTAGATTAATCAATCAAATGAATGTAAATCATAAATGACAATAAACCCAAAGATCTATCGAGTACAAAGGAAATTAAGCAAATTAGATGATTATACCTGCAACTTGCATTTTCTATGATTACCTCCATAGCACCTTCTTACTTGCTGGATGATGTTGCCCTCAGATTCGTTGTGCGAGCAATCTGCAAATGTCTAAGACCTACAACAAGCTTTGAAGGATTTATGCAATGTCTAAATGCCTATGACTATGACAATGTCTATGAAAATAATGACTACTAATGCCAAATGAATATAATGACTATTAAATTAAAAATGAAGTTGTCGGATCCCGAAATTATGAGCAAAATTGTCTTTTATAGAAAACACAATTTTGAGTGGACGGATGAGATTAATTGATGACAAGAACCTAAAATGAAAGGTCTAGATTAAGCCTAAGAATCCCTAATTAGGGTTAGGGCAAATTCTTTAAACGAACGGTCAAAATAATATCTCAAATAATCGGATCGATTGTGGAAAATAAATGAGGAAATTAATTAAAGAAATAAAGATTTTTGAAAAATCAAGAAGATAAGATTTGGACTGAAGATCAGATTTGGAAAATCAAGAATCTGCCTGATTACTTGATTTTTGGAACATTAATTACCAATTTGAATTAAATTAAATCAAATTATGGATTTTGAGAGATAATAAATAATCTTTTTTAGATTATTTACCAAAATGGATTGACAGTTAGGATTGTGATGACATTTTAAATAATTGATTTATTTAAAATGAGAGGAATGTTAAATTGGCAATTAAATAATTAAGTTTAATTATTTAATTTAGAAGATAAGATTAATTAATTAAATAAATAAATCAATTTATTTAATTACGACAATCAGTGATGTATTAAACAAATAAATAAAATTTATTTATTTAATAATCATGAAGAAATAAAGACTTAAGGGAATTAAATTTTTAAGAAATTTATTTACCAAAAGGAAGACTTCAAAACAATTAATGACGATTTAATAACAAATAAAATTTATTTATTTAATACTATGAAGAATCATATGAATTAATTAAATAATTGGCGAATTCATTTAATCAATAGCCTAATGTGGATCTCAAGGACATACTAAATGTCATACCTATGTTAGGAGGAAAGTGGTAAAAAGAAGCTATGGCTCAGGTCATTTTTAGGTGTCTACATTTTGCCCCTCTTTGTCATAATGTTGCTTGTCACATTGTGACAAAGAAAATAAGTCAAAAAATGCCCCAATGCAAAATAAGATGAGGAAGAATGACGAGGAGGGTTGCGGTATGCCCCGTCGAGAGGAAAGATAGGTTCCAAGAACATGGGTGTGCTCTCAAAATTAATGAGAAGACCAGGAATATGAAGAGACAAAGAAATGTTAGTGCAAAAGATATGAATGTGATGCCTATATGAGATGCATGCAGAGAAGATGACATGACTAAAGAAGATGCATGTAAGTTCATAGACCAAATCCTTCAAAACATTGTCATAAGACTAATATTCATTGCTCTTAATCATCATTGGGCGGTAAAAATGACACAAATGGACAACAAACACCATGATATGACGTAGACAAGGGTGTGCAAAGTCATCCACTTGAAAAACAGACAGTCACAGACAAGGAATGTCCTAACTCATACTAAGGGCGAAGTTGCCCCAGTCTTTTTGTCAAGACAATCCACAGACAATAGTCAAAGAAAATAAAATAGGCCAGGAGACGTCATCGCACCTCTAAATCCTTCATGGGACATCCTCGAGGTAGCTAGTAACATGACCAAAAGACAAGACAATAAAAATATAAGACAAAATAGCCAAGATAGTCAAAAGATAAGACAAGATAGACCAGAAAGATTAACAGCCATTTTATTTTGTTTGCCAATGTTTGTTTGCCAAATATTGAATTCTTGCCGGTTTGACAGTTTTGACAGTTTAATAGTTTTGCCAATTTGACTAAGGTTGACGATTGACGTCAATACGAAGGACACATCCCTCGAAAAAAGGAAAAGGACATTTTGACCAGGTCTAACTCCAAGAAGGACACATCTCAAGAGGACCAAAGAGTGACGAGGATTGGCATCACTGTTTTGACTACACATGTTTTCAAGCAGTTGACGATATTGATCAGTAAGGATTGATCGAATCGTGTTGTCTCGATTTTTAATCAATTTTTGACATTGACGCTTCAAATGATTGTCTTGTGTCCGAGTTTGACTATGCCCACTTATTTAACTAGTATGACGACAGACAAATGCCATGATTTTGTTTTGACCAACCCAAAAGGACTCCACTCTAATGTCTCTGGATCAATGACTTAATGGCTCCTTGCTCACGAGCAAATGCTAAAGAAAGACAACGTAGTTCGACAATGACATGGACTGACTGACATGACTGAATTTGACTCCATTTTTAGGATTTTGACATTGATTTGGATGTTTTTGTATTTTTCTTCAGGACGTTTTATGATTTTTAGGTCTTTCTTTAGGACTTTTTGTGATTTTTTTGGTCTTTTTTCAGACTTTTGTGATGTTTTTGGTCTTTTGTCATTTTATGATTTTTTTGGATTTTGACGTTTAAGAGGATCGTGCCAAATGCATATGACTGATGCCTACACATGATAATCTAAGGACAAACATGATTGCGCCCCTAGTCAAGCTGAATACCAATTGACAGGTGATGACAACGTTGTTTGACGTGGGAAGGACGCATCCCGAAACAACGTGAGGACAACGATGATAATGTGACAAAAGTATCGAGGTCTACAGCCGGGCCAGGAATACAGTCAAGTAAAATTTTGGATAATGTACCTATATGAATTGGACTCGTTGCATTTGGAATGACTTGGTTAGGGCTAGATGGGATGATGGAGTTTCCTTAAACCGTTTGACAAGGGAAAGCCAAGATAGGTGACAAGCATAAAAGGACAAAAGGTGGCCTTGGTAAAGGACGGGAGACATGAGACTAAGGGAATGTCATATGGTTTTCAAGGACTATGTCATATAAGGACAATAAGACTATGATAGTCAATGACATGATGTTTCATGAATCGTGTATGACCGAAGGATAGACATGTCAAGAGTTTTCCCAAAGCATGATTTATGTGTGCCAGTTTTATGTCAAGACCGAGGTAAGTGGGAAAAATGTGTGGAGATGATAGGGCTTAGATGAATGTCAATGTCATGAGGAAGGCATGAGAAATGAGACGACTTGCCCCCAAGTATAAAATTCCACATAGACGATTTATTTTACATATGACGCCTATTTGCCAGGTTTTCATCATGGTACTTATCCAGGGTGCCTATTTGCCAGGTTTTCACCATTGGATGAAATTTTTCTCTTTACTATTTTCTGACTTTTGATTTTTTTGGTGTCACCAAGACTGTTTTCAAAGTTTTACCGTGGTGATCATTTCTTTAATTTTTAATTTTTTTGTATTTATGATTTTGTGGATAACTGGGGATGCTTTAGATAACCACTCCATCATTCTCAATCCACCCATAGTGCCGATGTAGAGATTGGTGCCATGATATGCCAATAATGTCCTGTCTGAAGTAGTTGTCTTGTCAGGATTGTAGCGCTTGTATACAACTGATCGATGTCATTGAGGTCCTTTCTGATACTAGAGTTGGCCTTATCAGAATACGCACATTGCGATAGAGTGCCATGAGAGTCCTTGTAGTAAAGAGTTGCTGCCAAGATGTGACGGATTTGTGATGGTGATTTTGGACTTAGGCTAGATGTAGGATTATGACGATGATGGTAGACGTGGAAATATTGTTTCGACGCTTGATGAATGACTTTTTATTTTCCAAACTTGGGATGGTGGAGGACGGATTTTGGAGGGATGTGCTTGGGAACCAACACTTTTATATGCCTTGATTGATGACCATTTTGAAGGAGGTGGACATGTGTTATATGTGGGAGTCCTCTTTGTCTTGTGGCTCCAATATCAGATTCTACTGCTTGTACTTGACTTGATGTCTTTGTTTTAACTACCCTTTGGGATCCATTTTAATTTCATTTGTCCACTTTTCCTTTTGTTTGATTCAATGGCCTTTGACATTTGATTTTGATCTTTTGACTTGTAAGACTTTTGTTTTTGTTGGTTCCAAAGGGAGGTTTATTTATGATGGAATGACGGTTCATGGTGTGGGTGGATGGGGTGTTGGCAGCAATCTTATGACAAGGATTTCTCATGGAATCCATTTTGATGTTTGTATCTAACAAAGTTGCCCCCAGTATCGAGGAGGCACCACTGACATCGTTTGATTTGCTGTATGAGGAATAACCAAGACCTTGATGTCTGTAATTTCCCTAAAGCTGTATTGGTTCTAGAATGCCTTGCTCGTGTATGCCTAGTCATTTTCCATGATATTGCGAGCTTTGACAGATTCTATTTGCGATGGGGTATTTTTTTTTTTGAAAGCAAGATGCTAACCCATCATTAGAGTTGTGGATACTATCACTTGTAATATTTTCGTCTACAAGAAAGCCTGCTCTGACAAAGATCGATGACCCTAAGTGATAAAGTGTCTTAGCTTCATTGTCTTGTTGGACATATTCCTGACTGATATCTTTGGTCTGATCATGCGACATGTCAGGTTCAAATAATTTTGTTGGTGCTTCAAAGCCATCATTATTTTTAGTGTCATAGAGTCCAATGATTTTAGCTATAACTTGATCATATGCAAGCATGTCCTTAGTTGAAGATTCTTGTTCTGGAGGAATATTGTCTATGTGTCCCATGGAGGCGATTGTCTCATCGTGGGAAGTGTCAATAGTTGAGAGGCTTTGTATAGGGTCAAAAGTGTTTGATCATGAATGGTGTAAGGATAAAATTGGATCGTTTGAACTTCTTTCCAATGGTAGGTCTTGAGGTGAAGATACGTCGCTGGATTTGGACTTCTTGGTGTGATGGGGTCTTGGTCAAAGATGGGTTTGTTGTGGATGATACAGTCAGAAATAGAGTCATTGTCAAGGAGAGGTGTGTTTTGGATGTCATGATTGTCTTGAAGGACTTCATGGATGGATTGAAAGATAGGGTCATGGGATGGACTACCTTGTTCTTGACATGAGGGTGACATTATAATGTCATGCTTTGGGCTTTCATTTTGACATGTATCCTCAAGTTTATTAAATGGGTTTTGACTTTGGACTATGATAGAATTTTCATGATTGGATGTGGCTTGTGAGGGGATGACTTGAAAAGGATTAATGGATGAAGGACTAGGATAGAACATGGGGACTTGGACTTGACTAGTATGTGAAGGACTAGGATATGACATGGGTACTTGCATTGGACTAGTATGTGAAGGACAAGGGTATGACATGGGGACTTGGACCAGATATGACATGGAGTCTTGGACTAGATTAGGATGTGACGGTATAGGATGTGACATGGGGACTTCGACCGGATATGCCATGGAGTCTTGGATTGTATTAGTGTAAGGTTGACTAAAATATGATGTGGAAACTTGGACTGGATTGATATGGTATGATGTGGGGACTTGACATGAATTGATAGATGGTTAATAGGGCATGTAGACGTTGACATGATTGATAGGTGAAGGACTAGCATATGATGTGGAGACTTGGAATGGACTAGTGGACAGTTGGTTTCCCTTGTCAAAGTTAGGATAAGGATGAAATCTGGATGTGTGTTGTGAATTAATGACAGGATTTGTGTCAAGTGACTATTGATGGTGAGGGTAGACGGATGGAGGTGGCAAAGTATTTATGTCAAAGCCCTGTGGTAACTTAGCCCCTTCGTCCAAAAGCATGGCTAGATACCTTTGAGGGTCACATAAGACTAATTTTTTTACAAAGGAGAATATATCAGGATTTTGCGCTGCAGCTTCTATGTCTTTCCAATATACTTGTCCATTTTGGTCTCTTAGTATGAATGGTTCATAAATTTTTTGTGATGAAGATGGCATGTTCACGGAAGATTGCATGTTCATGTTGTGAAATGGGTCAGAAAAGGTCCAATGTTTGTTCTTGTCATAAGTGTTATTGTCGATGTTGGGATTGGAATCTTGTCCAAAGTTTTCCATTTGTCATTGTTGTCTTTGAAGCTTAGTCTCAACCGTAAAAGGGATTTTCTCAAATGAGGATGATGAGAATGACAAGTAAATGCAAAGATGGAACTAGCCTATGTTTTTGTATTTTTTGGATAAAGGATGGTAATGCAAGACTATGTTTTTTGGATTTTTGACAATAAGGGATGCAATATGACAATGTTGTCTAAAGAAAATGACTAATGCCAAAGGACAATGAAGACTAAGATGACAAGTTATGTCACTAATTTTTTTGTATTTTTGGAATAAAGAATGACAATACAGAGATGATGATGGCATTTCAGAAAATGATGAAGTTAAGAAAAAGGACCGCGTCGTGGGACATCCGTGTCCGGTATCAAGACCATCAATAAAACAATAATAAATCGTCTAAATAAAGAACTAAGATAAAATCAGGTCGAAAATTGCGAATTATTCAATTTAAAATTATCCAGTTAATTAATTTAATCAAGTGAATATTAATATTTAAATATCTTTATTGACAAGCACAATATTTTGAATGTAACCAATCGCACATCAGATAAGTACAATCCTAGGTTAGGCCATGACAATATTCACTAGATTCCACACAGGTTTCCCCAACCGCATATCTGTAGCGTGTGAATTCAGAAGCTTGGCTGCACAGGCTCTCCCTTATAGTGCACTCTCTTCTCAAGCCAACCAAGCTTCCAACCCCCATGAAACTCTCATGGCGAGCTGATCACATCTACTACAAACTGCGAAAATGTGGATTCCTTCACACCGACCGGTGCTGCGCTAGCAAATAGAAGGATTTTGGCTTACTACATAAAATTTTTTAGTTAGGGACCCCCGTTTGAGTGGCCATACATGGGGCAAGAGATTAATCACCATTAAGGTGGCACTCCAGCCTGAAGAGGTTAAGCTCAACAGGGTTTAAGAGAGTACAACTCCATCCGTATGACACATCCACACAAGCAACCTTAGATTTTCCCTTAAGCTTTACATTTATATACCAGTCGGGGGTAGCTTGGCTTTAGCTCCATTGCCAGTTTGAGTCACGTTGGGGTGATGAAATCCCCAGACAGGCACAAATTCTAGAGTTGGTAACCATTTCTCTTACACCCAAGATCGCTTGAAAGCACGAGGGGAGAGGATACTCCGATATACCAAGTTAGGGTAATAACAAATAAGAATGGGTCTGGTTTTCTAATCACGAGGTTTTCACCAAATGAGAGCATACTCACCTACCATTCCACAAACACAATCAATTAAAGAAGACATGAGTGTTCTTTTTTATATGCACCAAAATCAAATGTTTGCTAATCTATGAAAAACAAGCACAATGTTTGTTTATCTTGTCTTTAACATTCGAATCTGCAAACAAAAGATTAGTAGTCTCTTAATGCAATGATCTTCGACACCCGAATAGTGATTGCCACATGCTACAAATGAAGATTAGTAACACAAAACATAAAAATAAAAATTTAAAGACAGCAGGAACTTAAAATAGCAATAACTTTTTCAAAACTTAACAAAATTTTAAGTGGTAGATATCCATGGAAAGCTGAAAATCAAACCTTCAAAACCCAGAAAGTATTTTCCACAATTCTACACAAAAAAAAAACGTTATAGACAAAAAGAAACACGGGTTTTAAATGCTAAACTAAAAAAATAGCGATTAATAAAATAGCCATAACTTTCTCAAATCTTAACAAAATTTTAAACTGCCTATAGTTCTGAAAAGGTGAGACCGAGATCTATGAAACCCAGAAAATGTTTTAAATGATTCTATTCACCCATTTTTCTGTACTCAAAAGATGTTGATGGGATTTCATATGACTTCTTGGCTGTAACCTGTAAAACAGTGAAAACAAACAAGAAAACAATTTTTTCTACAAAATGTCGGGTTCAACAATATAACTGAGGGTAAATTCTAGGAATTAAATTAGATTAACCAATCAAATGAATGTAAATCATAAATGACAATAAACCCAAAGATCTATCGAGTACAAAGGAAATTAAGCAAATAAGATGATTATACCTGCAACTTGCATTTTCCATGATTACCTCCATAGCACCTTCTTACTTGTTGGATGATGTTGCCCTCAGATTCGTTGTGCAAGCAATATGCAAATGTCTAAGACCTACAACAAGCTTTGAAGGATTTATGCAATGTCTAAATGCCTATGACTATGACAATGTCTATGAAAATAATGACTACTAATGCCAAATGACTATAATGACTATTAAATTAAAATGAAGTTGTCAGATGCCGAAATTATGAGAAAAATTGTCTTTTATAGAAAACACAATTTTGAGTGGACGGATGAGATTAATTGAGACAAGAACCTAAAATGAAAGGTCAGTTAAGCTTTGAGGAATCCCTAATTGAGTTGGAATTAATTATTTGTCGAGCAATTGAAAATAATATCTCGAATGTCCAGTTGACGATGGAAATGAAGTGAGTAAAGAAATAAAGATTTTGAAAATCAGAAGACAAAGATTTGAATTTGAGAGATGGATTTGGAAAAATCAAGATACCGATTACTGATTTTGGAAGATTAGTACCGTTAAATTAAATTCAAATTATGGATTTTGAAAATAATAAATAATCTTATTTACCAAAATGGACTGACAGTTAGGATTGTGATGACATTTTAAATAATTGATTTATTTAAAATGAAAGGAATATTAAATTAGCAATTAAATAATTAAGTTTAATTATTTAATTTAGAAGATAAGATTCATTAATTAAATAAATTAATCAATTTATTTAATTAAGACAATTAGTGACGTATTAAACAAATAAATAAAATTTATTTATTTAATAATCATAAAGAAATAAATGACGAAGGGGAATTAAATAAATTAAGAAATTTATTTAATTAAAGGAAGACTTAAACAATTAATGATGTATTTAATAAATAAATAAAATTTATTTATTTAATAATCATGAAGAATCAAAGGACATGAATTAATTAAATAATTATGAATTATTTAATCAATAGTCGAATGTGGACCAAGGACATAATTAAATGTCATAATTATGTTAGGACGAAAGTGGTAAAAATGAAGCTTGTGGGCCTAGGTCATTTTTAGGTGTCTACAGAAACTGTTGTGATAAATAGATGAAAACATAATTTATGCTAATTTGAACATGATGCAATCTAAATTAGCATGATTTTATGCTAAAAATGATCTAAATATGCAATTTCTAAGCTAATCTAAGCTAATTATAAGCTAAAAATTTCAAACCCTAATTTATAAATAAACTAAGATGTATGCATGGAAGCCATTAATGGAATCTTAACACTAATATGCAACTAAAAATGAACTAAAAGACGTTAAATGTGAGCAAAGTGTGAGTGTGAATGTGAGTAAATTAAATAGCATAAGTTTTCAATTGAAAGATGGATCCATTTGTCTCCAAATAGAATCCTATTTATAGGAGAGCAAATGAGAAATGAAGGGTTGAGATTGAAAAGATTAATCAACGGTCAAGGATGGAGAAAATAGGAGGCATAGATCATGCACTAATACATTTGACTGCAAAATACGATGAAACTGTCTGACGAAATATATAAAATTCGATGTTCGTCGGATGCTTGTAAAATTTGATGTGTAATTTCCAATTTTTTGAAAGTTTATCCTCGACATTCATCGAAATTTTGACGAACCTGGGGTTTGTCGAAATGCCGGCTATCATTTTAGTCGAATTTTTGACAAACATGAAAAATTAAAAAAAAACCAAATTGTGGCCAACAAAGAAAAGCGAGTCCGTGCCTGATTTATTGCGACAGTGTTTTGCTCTACTTGAGACAATTTGTGGAGAACTAAGGACAATTTTCTTGGGAAAAATAAATTCAAAAAGATATGGCCAGGTTGAGGGTAGTCATTGTCTTTTTGCAGAACTCAGTTGTGAAGTTAGATTTGTAGTTCCAGGTTTGAAAATCATAATTTAAAGCAACATCTCATTAGATTTCATTTTTAGCGGTTAAGGGTTTTGAGAATTTCATGTCTAGATTTTATTGTGTGGAATCACCATAAGATCGCAACCGAGGAACAGATTCTTGTGACTATAATTATGTGATCCATAACTCTATTGGTCATGTGGCATAGCTGTGCTATAACAAATACAGGATGCATTCATGTGTGACCCAAGTTTAATGTGGCTATGTTGTGATAGAAATGAAGACACTCATATAATGTAGTTAATTCAAGTTGTATAATGTAGGTGTCAATCATCATTGGGTGCATTCAAGTTTTCTCAAATTTAACAGGTTAGGATGTAATTATAGCATGATCAAAGAGTGATTACCTCTTGCTGCAATAAAGAGCCTATAACTCTGGTTGATATGCAGAGTGGTTGTATTATATCAATTATGTAGTGCATTCAAGCACAACCCGTGTTTAATGGGCTATTCTAGAGAGTGATCAATATTTTCTAAACCTTATGAATGTTACTTGACATATATTTGCATAATCTCAAATTCCTTCAGAGGCTTTTGAAGTATCAATGTATCCTATATAGGGTTTAGAATGATTTCTTTTAATTAAAAACTAAATGCGTAATTATATTTCCCTATAATTAGATAATGTGGAGATCTCGTCTGCTAACACACTGTCTCTTTGGCATTGTATTCATTACTCCAACTACTATAGGTTTTGCATGTGTAACATCTTTAATATCTTCATAGCAGGTGGCTTTAAATAGATCTCGTCTTTTTCTCTGATCCCTTTTCATGGTAACCAGCAGGTTCCATAATCCACCTTATCTCTTCTAAGAATGTTGTCTTAAGCTAGGCGCATGAGTATGCATAAAGCAAGTCCTTCCTTACGCGTGATTGAAACCACCACTCACTACTTAAAATGTTGCCTCTATAAGCACAATAGCATGTTTTAAAATCATGGTTGCCATTGATTGACCATTAAGGTCACCACTTTCATCATGAAGATACAATGAGATTTTTGTCTTCAAACTCAAGGCATTATGGAAGATAACATTGTGAATTGTTTGTTGTGTACGATTCGATTTTCTTGCACATTTACTGCTTTGCTAACTTCCTTTAAGGCTGGGTATTGCACCCTCAGCTGCAATCTCAAACAGCTCACTCACTATCACTTGAAGATTCCTTTCATGAGCATCCTTCTATAAAATCAAACTATGCCCTATAGACTGCCTACTTACTACAGGGGACTAATTGTTTCATGGTATTGTAGTTCTTAAGATCCTTCAACCCTATTGACACTACTTCATAGTCCACAAGGTATTATTCACTATTCTCCCATCTTTGATGAGTCTCAAACACTACCGAGCATGCAATCCCTGCCTCCATTATACAATATTAATGGCAGAGAAACATTGAACCTATGATTTACCACTATTACTTCATTTTGGACGGTCATTTCTAATTGCATTTGCTTGTCTAACGCCAAAGCATTTGCAAGCCTTAAGGTTAGCGAGGGGGTAAAGGAAACCGGTGATGGAAATCTCCGCATACAGGTTTGAGCTTTATTATCTTGTCACCGCTTAGCTGTTTTTGACTAACACATCTCAAGAGTGGTTTGTCATTCTTCTTACCGTGAATTGCATTTACAAAATGTCACTAGCTACATAGTGTGCACTTGTTATTGGCTACAATCTTTAGATTGCAAGATTTTGTTATTACCTACAATCTTTCTAGTATTGCAACCTCACTAATCTGCTATAGTTATTGTTTATGTTTCTATGGAGACCTAGGGTTTGTACCCTAATCATGCTCTTACCAATTCTTCTATTATTTTTATTAGGGCTCTCTCAATGTTGAGGGCCCTAGGGATAAGCTTGTCATAAGAAGTAACACATTGCATCTTTAACTAAAAGGATAAATCCGTATTGACATTAGCAATGATGATTCTGACTTGTTGCCCCTTAGGAATGGGTCACTTGCTCTTACTAGCTCGCTACCTCCATTGTTGTAGGAAATTTGTGATCAAGTTCAATATTCTGATTTTAGGAGTCTTAATGGTTGGAAATCATAGTAAAATCAGAATTTAATAAGTTTGGAATTAGCATTTTAAAGTTTTTTTTGGGGTCATTAACTTCAGACTATCTTCTCTTTTGCAGGGGTGGTTGCATGCCAAATTTTTTTGGTGTAAAATATCAGAATTATTAGATTATGTTACATGTCTATGAATAAAAATTATTGGAGTGTGAGTTTGATATTTTTTGAAGATCTAAATAGTCAAGCTTGGTAAAGAAAAATCATGTCAGATAATATTAGTCCAGAACAAAATGAAGAGACATTTGATAGATTGTGGGCTAGATTGAAGAAAGATGATGGGAAATATGTTGGTAATGCTTTAATAGTACAAGGGAGCTTAAAAGACAAAGATGGCTTTTAATCATTGAGAAACATTGTAGGTAGCATGAAGATTAATGTTGAAGGGGGCACTGATTATCATCCATTTAAAGTTGTTCATTATATGTTTATATTGATTAATTTGTAAATATTTATATTGTTTTAACATTTTATATATATATATATATATATATATATATATATATATATATATATATATATAATCACTTGATCATGATCATGGTTTATTTGTGTCTATCATTATTATGAGTGGGGTGCCCTAGGGGAAAATTATATGGATTATCGACCCGGAGAATGGTTTTGCAAAGACGAACATGGGCTGTGAATATCAAAGATGGATTAATGATCTATGGAAGAAGATGATCCATGCGTAGAAACATAGTTGAAGATGATGAATGCAGATACGTTGATCCATGAGCACAGTGGTAGAGCCCGTCATGTGATGATCAGAGATGACTTTGATGATGTTCATGATTTACCTGTACTTGACAAGGCATACGAGCCCCTTTATGAAGGCTCTGAAACAACTCTTCTCTCTGTTGTATTGTTGTTGAACTTGAAGGTTATGAATGGTTTATCAAATATAGCAATCTCACGGATGTTAAGGTATGTCATATATGTCATTTTTTTTCATCTATTTTAATTGTTGTTAGTTCATCACTAGTAAATAAAGGATGAAATGTGTACGATTAATATTCTTTATATAAACAAATTATTTTTTGTTGTAGATTGATTGGTGAATTGTTGTTACCACCATCAAATATTTTACCTCGCTCATACCGAGATTTATGTGTCATTATGAAATATATCGAAATGGAGTATCAAGCAATAGATGCATGTCCCAATGATCATATTATCTATCATAAACAACAGGAATTTGCAACAGAATGCCCAGAATGTCATATCAGTAGATATCGAATAGATCAACTAACAAAAAAGGTGTCTCACAAGGTTCTTCGTTATATTTCCATTATTCTACGTATGCAACGATTATTTAGGTGTGAAAGCTTAGCACAATTGATGGATTACCATGCATGGAATAGAAGTGGAGATGACATTCTTCAAATGCCTACAGATGGTTTTGCATTTAGGGACATGGAGGAAAAATGGCTACACTTTAAAGAAGAACCTCGTAATCTCAGGCTTTCATTGGGAGCGGATGGTCTCAATCCATTTGGAGAGCTGAGATCTATTTACTCAGTGTGGCCTATTTTTGTTATCAACAATAACATTCCTCCATGGATGTCAATAAAGAGGGAACACATAATGTTGTCAATGATTGTTCCAGGTATTTGTTTACATCAATTTTCTTTAATGTAGTAGCATCTCATTTGTCTTATTTGTTTCATAATAACATATTTTTTTCATTCAATAGTCATGTACATTAATTTATATATATTGCAGTAAAATGGTTATAATAATTATGTAATGTTTATGTTCATTCAACTAGGTAAGTACCAAGTTAAAGATATGAATGTACTCTTATCTTCAAGTTACTAAAGTTATGGAATGGCGTCACTATGTGTGCGATCTCGGACCAATAGGACAAAGACAATTTTC
>VDFB02216845.1:0-17585 GCA_007258455.2 Sequoia sempervirens
AAACACTTTAAGAATTGAACCTTAGCTAGTCTTTCTCGAACCATCACACAGATAGGATACTTACTCAAAAGGGGAGAAGAATCCGATATTGGATCAAAACACCTTCATCTAAGACCTTGTGAGTGTGTGCATATTCATTCCATCTCTAAATCATCTTGACTTCCGGAATCGGCCGCAACAAGTTATATAAATATCTTAACTTCAAAAGCATCCTAGACATTGCCTCGCTGCCGGTCAGGCATCCATAGCCCCGACGAGGTTGTCGCTACAATTCTCACGAATATTGCTCCACTGCCGGCCGGGCGTCCATAGCCCCGGTGGAGTTACTCGCGTGTTCCCAAAACCAATATTTCATAATATTTCTTTCATTTTTCATTTTCTTTCTTTCTTGTTTTTCAAATATTTCTTTTGAGCACATTTTCTTTTCCTTTTGATTCTCCGTCAATTCCATAATTGGTTGGCAAGCAATGAAGCCTCCAATGGGTTTGAGAATTGTAGTGGCGCTGAAGCAAGACGTAAGATTTTCACTTGCTAAGACTTCTCCCAAGAAACCAAAATGACTCGGTGGAATAAGTAGGGTATTTGGGTCTTTGAACTCATGTTAAGACACTGTCTCCAGTTAACTTTCAAGACAAGTTTGATTTCAAAGTGGATGATGATGA
Organism: Sequoia sempervirens; assembly: GCA_007258455.2. NCBI lineage: Eukaryota > Viridiplantae > Streptophyta > Pinopsida > Cupressales > Cupressaceae > Sequoia > Sequoia sempervirens. The sequence goes on from VDFB02216845.1 coordinate 663, forward strand.
CAAAGGAAAACAACCTTGGCTTTTCAAAATTTACATAAAGTCCAATGGAAAGAAACCACATTGTGAAAATAAAACCATCATGACCCCCTTCACCATGGGAAACCCTAAAATCCTTGCCCATTCCAAACCAAAACCACTTGAGTGGACAACTCAAGGGAAGAACGCCAAACCATAAACCTAAAGGGCAACAAACCAAAAACCCAAAACGGAACAAACCAAAAAGCAAACAAAAAAGCGAATGGGAAAGCAAACCTAATCTAATTATGCTACAAAGTAGGTTCCAAGGGGGAACCTAAGCTTGGAAATAATGCCTGAGGAATTGCCCATCGACTAGCAATGGGATATCCCCTCCTGTTCGTGTCCGTAACTTAAATGCATTATCTCCCAGGATCTTAAAGGCTTGACCAGGATCCAACCATGATTTGTCGATCCATCCGTTCATAACTCTTTGATGCTTAGCCAAACTTTCCAAAGCTTCATTTCTTTTCTCCTCCAAGTGCATCAACTGAGACAGCCTTGTTTGAATCTAGTCCTCTCCCTCATTGACTTCTTCACATTCTTCCCCTAAAGTGACTTGTTGAATCATCTTTGGGACTTGCTCCACAAAGATCTTACTCATGGCACCTGCACTCTCTGGATGGAAAGCCTCGTGAATTCTACATGAATTGGGTGACGATAAGCCTTCGATGGAGGCATTTTCTATCTCTTGCTTTACACTTTTTAACACAGAATCTCCAAATATCCTTTCATTCTCATCCCCACTTGAATCGTTTTCAGTCAATACTTCGGTGGAGGCAGGCGTATCTCCTAAAAACTTTTCTCCATTCGAGCTCTGCAACATGAGGACTTCTTTCTTAATGGGCTTATATGAACCCAAATCAGTTTCCACGAACAAAACATCACTATTTTCACCACATTTTGTGATCATTAATCTGAGCCGTGGTGTACTTACAATTTTTATCTGATTTGGAACTCCTCTCCAAGGCAACCACATGTGGGAGAAGTCAGTCGCAATGTGTCCATTCAATTTCCTTGCCCAGTCCCTACTCAATAGCATGCCATAACCACCTGGTATATCCACAACTGATATGTCAATGCGACTCTGAATTCTGGGATCCGCTTCCAGCTGCATATGGATGTTATTCAATTCTCCTACAACTGGAACTTCAGTCTTATCCAACTGAGTTACCTTCTTGTTGGTCTAGAGCGGAATTATACCTAACGCCTGACATACCTTCAAAGGCATGACATTACTTGATGCACCAGAATCGATCAAACAGTTATGCAATAACTTCCCAAAAATTCTGACTAAAACAAGGAATGGGGCTGGCTCATCCTTCCCTTGATAGAAAACGACTGGCTTTTTCCTTTCATTTGTTGAGGCATTCTTAGTTTCATCTTTTCTATTCGATTGAAATTGATTGTTTTGGACAACCTCTTTTGGATTCTTCTTCTGCTCTGTGAGAACATCAGGTTGAGCTTTCTCCTTAATCCCTGCCTCTTGCTTCTTAGAAGTGTTTGAAGAACCTTGTACCATACCTATGAAGTTTTGAGGTTGTTGCAGAGCCTCCCAAGCGTCGAATGGTGCATGAGGCACCTCTTCTACCAGATTAGTGTTCTGTGTGGGACGAGACTGTGTGACAACAGGAGGATTTCTTTGTGCACTGGTTGTTTCTTGGGACGTACTTCTCACAATGGGCATTTCATACAAACTTCCTAGAACGGTTTCCCTTACTTCTGAAATCTTCATTAGCTCATGTAGGGGAAGACTAACCTTCATCCTTTTGAATTCTTCTAGTACATAAGAGCCAAGTCTTTTCACGTCCTCTCTAGGAAGACTCTCCTTCTATTTTTGCCCAGCTTGATGAACTGACTGCTGAATAGCTTGTTGTCCACTTCCACCTTGCGTTACATTATGTCGCCTGTACTCTAGAGAATCTCTTGGTAAACCTGGGTTGTTGCTCGCGTTGGGGTGCAGCGAAGTTGTAAAATTATTTGGAGGTACCGATGACATCAAAGGTTCACGTTGTTGGTGGTAATTCCTCTTATACACTTTAGGAGCTTCACCTCTAGTAGTTTGAAAAGCTTGTACCTCCCTTCTTCCTTCTACCAAGACACTGTTGTTGAGAGGTGGAAAAACATAACCATCTCTATGAAGAGACTCTTCTGGTGATGCATATGTGGCGTGAACTTCTGACGGTACTTGAAACTCTGGCATCCCTACGGGACTGTTTCCTGAAGCTGATGGAAATTGGTGATTAACTGGTGGGGGCGTGCAACTTTGAAACTCAGGCGGGAAATTGCAATCCTCTATTATCAATGCCTGATCATATCTGGGTGCTGGGACTAATTCATATCCCGTAACTGGAGGGTTATCTGTGGCCCCTGTATTACTTGCTTCACTTTTGAGAATACCAGCCACAACTTGGAATTCGTGACACTGAAGTTCAGAGTGCTGGTTCGTGTTATGTAACCTACACCATCCTGATGAGGCAGTTTCGGCCATATAAACTCTATCTGCAGGACGGTTTTCAGGAGGTGGCGGATTGTCCAATGGTGATGGGACACCTCCATTGTTGGGCCCTGTATTCCAGGACCTCTTCTGAAATCCTTGATTGTTATTTCTATACCCATGACCGTTTTCATGACTGTATCCTTGATGGGTATCCTGATGAATCTGAGGATTATTTTGATATCATCGGTTAGCACCTTGGTGTGCCTGATAATTTCGTTGTACAGTTTGTGTTTGATTACTCTGATTTCTGAGGTAAGTCACCTCAGTTGACAGCCTCTTCACTTGTTCTATTAAATCTTTTATTTCATCTTTCTCCTCTTGAGTTTTCACTGGCGGTACTGTGTTTTGGAGATAAATGGGCTGTGTAACTTGTGTCTGGGACAGAGGCATCCCAGGATGGAGAACTAACTGACTTGATGGTGCTTGCACTTGATAAGCTGGCTGTGGAATTGCATTCAGCGTCGGAACTTGTTGATTCCTTGTTGAGCCAATCGTTGGCACTTGATTGTTTGTTGTGATTGGGCTAGTATATAGTGAGGGTCCAGTTGTATTTTGTCCTAAACCTTGACTTACTTCAATAGCTTTAGCATAAGCTTGATTCATGTTTCCTGGAGTGGGGTGAGATCTCACGCACATTGCAGTCAAAGGATCAAGTGCTGAATAGTAGCTTTCTCGAGCATCAGCAACAACATAAGGAGTGCGTAACCTTGTGAGGGCCTTTTGGAACCTATTGTTGAATGCATGGATGGGCTCTTGGTCCTGTCTTCTCACTTATGTAAATTGACGATAAAGCTCTATAGGGGTGACTGGTATACCAAACTTTCCGATGAAGGCTTCCTTCATCTACTCCCATGATCTTATAGACCCCACTGGTAGGTGAATGAACCAAAAATGAGCCTCTTCTCCCAAGGAATGTGGAAATAGGCGGCAAGCCACGTCTACATACCCAATCTGCCTATTGCGTAGGTGATTTTCAAACATCTTGATATGGTCCTCGGCCGTGCGGTTAACATCATTGAGAATGAACTTGCTACAAAAATTTTTAGGATTCTTGGGCATGTCATGGTAATCAGGAAACTCTAGTGGAGACGGGTTGGTAACCAACCATGTAGCACCATTTGGAGCCGGTTGACCTCCTGGTTGAGCCATTACTTGAACTGGTTGTCGCCACTGGTACACAATAACTTGGGCTGGCTGATGTACAGTAGCTTGAATTGGTCTCGGCTGGGCAAACCTCGAAGCACTAGGTGGAGTTCTAAATAAGCTTGAAATTTCTTCTCCATTTCCTTCGCTTGACTGAACTTCTTCGTTTGATGAAACTACCTCACTTGACTTAGCCTCCTTACTTGAATGACTTTCTTTCTTTTTCCTTGATCTCGTAGGTAGCTCTAACTCCACAAAATCTTTAGATGAACTGGGCGTAGACCTCAAGATTCTCTTAAGCTTGTCTGGCGAAAACGAATTGATACGATCCAGGATGTAGCTGCTTCTTCTATTGGCGGCACGCGGGGTTGTTCAGTCCTGAGGGAACACCATCTTGACTCATGATAATTTTCTCCAATAAAACTTTTCGTACTTCAAACCCTTTCTACTTCAACAGAACTGTATGCTATAGCTGTAAGTGGCCCTCCTTCTAGCGCCAATTCTGTTGATGTGTTTTTTGTGACCGCACCAACGCAAAATAAAGTCGCCAACGGCTACCCTATTCTCTCTTGATCAAAGTATCCAGCACTCTAAGATTGCGAGAGAGTTCGTGCATTCAACTCCAAGGTTCCTTTAGTGCAATAGAATACCCTAAGTTGGCTTGATGTTTTTTTGCTGGTATTTCAAGGGGACTTACACAATTGTTCGGCAGTTGACAGCAGACAGTAGATTAAGGGCTTCACGTGATTCGGATGATTTGGCAGGTAAGTACAAGTTTCCTAATACTAACCAGGAATGAACTGAATTTAAATGAGTGTAGGTATAAGAAGGTTATAATCTACTCTAAGGCGTGGGACATGGCAATCAATTCTAGCAGACTTCAACCGAGCTTTGCATTGCCTCACTTCGGACAGCTTCCGCAAAACCGGTGCAATCTTCAGAGGGGTAATCAAAGGTATTCAAATCACGATCTAGCATGAAGACACCATCACAACAATGCATGCCAACATATAAGTCATAATCGAAGTTAAGTTTCACGATGTTCCAGTTGACCACGCAAGGCGAACCCACCGTCAGCGAGCCCGCTAGTGGTATGGATAAGTGAAGTTTTGTTCAAATCGAGCACCACATTCCACGATTACTAAGTACTTGCATGAAATGAAATCTACTTTACTTTAAGCTACTTCAAGATTCTACGTGAATAGGAAGGACGAAGAAGCATCGCTAGCTACTCATAACAAAGAAGAGATCACCATCAATGAAAACTCTTTTATTATGAAAGTGTTCACAACAACTTCTTACAAAGTATTCAAAGGGAAGACTTTCCTTCCTTTTCAACCTAAGCTAAACTATCAAACTATGCTACCTTCTATTCTATCAATCTCTCTCTATTCTTTCTCTGCTATTCTAACTCTAATGATACAAATGAGGGGGGGATGCCCCTTTATATAGCTGGCCAAGTCCAATGGACGACTCAAATTACAATCAGATGGATGGCCCAAATTGTGCCACTTCAGCCCTAACCCTAAAACCGCCACCAAGAAGAGTGGGGTAATAAATGAGCAATTAATGTCCACCATCTTCTAGAATATTCCTGTCTAGAAACGTGTTCCCACTATTCTTATCCTTGACTGCAGACTTGATCAAACAGCTTCAACTTCTGGCATGGCAGGCACGTTCTCATTTTGAAATTCCAAGACTGCAACCTCTTTCTCCTGCTAGACGATGATTTTCCCTTGTAATTTTTTTCAACTCCGAAGTGCTTGAGGACGACCTTCTTCTTAGCTGTCGCTCTTCAACTCTTCAATGCTTGAGCTTGAAGGATTTTCCAGTCTTGAACTCGAACATTTCTTCTTTTACCACTTGGGTTGGGCACATACTAGGTCTCAACACTTAGCCGTTTTCTCCAAGTATTCGCTTCATCTCCCCAAGTCATCGTGCTCTGGCCCCGGCGTCCATCCCGCAAAACAGATAAAAAGAAGGGCATCAGAACACCTCATAATATAAACTCACTTTACTTACCTGATTTTCATGCTTTGACTTCCAAGATTTGAATGATCTCCGAATCTGATAGGGCTCATCATTTTTCTTTAGCACAACTTTTTCCTTTAAATTCCTCATTCCTTAGAATATTTCCACATTCATCCCCCTTAGGGCGCATCTGGAGACTTGAGCTTCCGTTTTCATTCCTTAGAGAATTTCACCTATCTTATACTCCTTGGGCATACTTCACTTTAGCATTTTGAAATTACCCTGTTAAAATATTAATTTAATTGCTCCCTTTTCATTTCATTGGCTGAGGTGTTCACTCATCCAACTCTGGCTCGAGAAAATTGTTTTCATCAGGAACTTGATCAAAAATCATCTAGTCATCGTTGATTCCTTGCCTTAGAATTTTTTTTAAATTTTCCCCTGAGAAAATTCATTATTCAGGTGCCGATCAAAATTTCCATCCTGAAGGCCTCGGCAAAGTGTGGAAGACATTAAAATCCATTCCTCATCGCAGACGTCCAATACCCAGAAGAAAATTTCCTTCAGAAAGCATCAAATTCATGTGTCCATGAACAAAGGGGTTCATTTAATTTTTTGATTTTCAACCTTAGAAAAATATTTTCTCATCGAATTTCATCTTCACTCTTCATCCCTGGGCGTATTTTGTTTGCTCAGTCTTGACAACTTCCTTCAATCTCATGAAGCTGGCGCATTTTAATGTATTCCCTGCCAGTTTTATCCATGCCTTAGTGAATTTCACCACCCTACAAACTTGGGCGTATTTTCTTCTAGAGATGAAATTGTAGTACTTAGAAATTTTTTAAATAATATCATCACCAGCTTGGGCGCCTTCAGGCATCAAGGAGGAATTTGAATTTTATCTTAGAAAATTTTCTCCATTTAACTTCAATCGTGGCGCATTTCACCTGTGGTGAGGTATTTTTATCAACACACTTTCAACGCCTAGCATATTTCCTAATTTTAAATTTTATCCCTAGCATGTACTTTGGGCGCATTTAGCATGTCACGGAGGATATTTTATTCCAACGCCTTAGTAACATTTCCTTACCTTTCTCAAGGTCTAGGCGCATATAGAGTAGTGAACTTTCAATTTTGATGCCTTAGAGAAATTTTAAACACATCCTTTTGAAGGGCGCATTTAGCATAGTGGGCTTTCAATTTGCTCGCCTTAGAAAAGATTTTCTTACCTCCTCAACCTCTTGGGCGCATATGACCTCTACTTTCATTTTCCACACTTAGAAAATTTCTTCATGGCATCTCCTTCCCAGGCGCATATAGAGGTCCATCAAGTTTCAAGGACTTAGAAGCGCATTCTAGGGTGCTTGCTTCAAGTTTATAACACTTAGAAAATATCAAACTTCCCCCTCTGAACATTAGGCACAAATGACCCCTTGTAGTTTCATTTTCCAACACTTAAAACATTTTCTTGCTAAATCAACTTGCAAGGGCGCATTTAGGAGGTGTTACTTCCAATCTATAACACTTAGAATATTTCCCACTTCTCTCACAATTCAAGATGCATAAGAGGGGGCCCACTCCACATTTTCTATACTTAGAACATTCTCTCAAGTCTCCAAAAGTCAAGGGTGCATATGGAGGGTCATACTTCAAGGTTGCATGCCTTAGTAAATTTTCAACCTCCTTCTTTGAGTTAAGGCGCATTTGGAGGGTGTTCCTTCAAATTTTCTATACTTAGATTTTTTTTTCTTTCCATTTTTTTTTGCAAGTCAAGACGCATAGGAAGGGGGGCCACTTAGAATATTCTCTCAACTCCCCATGCAAAGCATGGCGTATTTGACATAGCATGGAGGAATTCAACCACGCCTTGGAATCTTTTTGTTTGTCCTCACCTTGCATGGGCGCATTCAAAGGAGAGAGGAGAAAGTCAAAATTTTGTCTTGACCTCACTTGACTTGGGTGCATTTTGGAGGTCCTGCAGGTTTTAACTCATCACTTAGAATTTTTTTTATCAACTTTTAAAGCTTGAGGGCACATTTAGGGGTGGCAGGCGGACTTAAGTCCAACACTTAGAAACTTTTTTTCACTTTCTCCTTGAGGTGGGCGCATTTTGCATGTGGAGCAGGATAAACTTCCAGACTTAGAATTTTTTTTATCACCTTGAGGGCGCATTTTGGGGTGGCAGTGGACTTAACTCTTTGCCTTAGAATTTTTTTCAACACCTTCTTAGCAGGCTGGGCACATTTTGAGGTGTCTGCAGGACTTAACTCCAGACTTGGAAATTTTCTCAGCGACTGCCAGCTTATTCTTCCCTGGGCGCATTTCAGGGGTGGTGAAGGATATTTTCAACACTTAGGTGTTTTTCTCATCTTCACCAGCCAGCTCAAGCCTTACTATATTTAGTAAGCTCTTTGATTTTCCCTCTTCTGGAGCTCATATTGATTTGAAATCTTAACCACAGGATCTTCATGACCTAATTAATCTGTTCACATTGCCATCTCGAGTTGACTTGCTATTTATAGTACGTTTCTGAAGGTGGTTTACTATTTATAGCAACCGCTTGATTCTGAGACCTCCACAACTCCGTTTGACTTGAAATTTGAATGACGTGACCCTCATCGGTAGACTTTCCCGTTCACACTTGCGCCTGCTACTGATTTACTATTTTTAGCCTGTTTCTGGAATGCCTTACTATAAATAGTAAGTGCTCCGATTGCCTTCAAATTTTACTGATGGATAGCTTGAAAGATACTGATCGCAATAGGATACACCGGTTTTCGAAAATTCTGGCATTTTACCCCTCATTTTGCGGATGCGTTTGAAGCCTGAGCATTTGGCTGCGTAATATCAAGTAATCCGTTTGGCCCCATTTACATTGCGCCATGCATTTTGTGGTCGATTAATGGGAAGGCTGCGAGTGGATTTGCTAGAAAATAGTAAGTCTGAAAATTGATCATCTACGCTTTGCATATTATCCCGCATCGTGCGTAGCTCTTGAAAAACCTATAAAGAATCACCCGACATGCAAAGAAAACCCTGACATGCAAACCCTAAAAATAGCCTCTGAAGACAGCTCTTGAAAAGTCTTGATCCTAGTTTGCATGTTATATCGTTGCGAAGGTCTCAAAAAACCCACAAGGAATGTCCAGACATGCAAAGAAAATCTCAACATGCAAACCCTAAAAATAGCCTATGAAGGCTGAACACTGAAAGTCATCGGCTCATTTTGCATGTTATGTCAGCGCTTAGGTTTCAGAAAACCCATAAAGAATCTCCAGACATGCATTGAAGAATTTCACATATAAACCCTAAAATCTGCTCTGGAAGCTGAACTTACTAAAAATTGACAGTTGTCCGTTCTGGCTCAAAACTTGCAGACGAGCAGCTTGACATGTTCTGGATGTAGTGTGACTAAGAACGGAAGTCTTGAGAGCGGCTCGAGATTGAACACTTACTAAAAATATGTTGTTGGAATTAGATGGAAACTTAAGTGAGAACTTGTTGGGGCTTATGCAACAGCGTGAAGCTGATTCAACTTACTCCATTTGACCATGGCCCGAGGAACTCCGAGCCTAATTCGCTGGACGCGGGTTTAGACTCTCGAGGTGGGCATCGCGAAGGCGGGAGGGCTGAGAGGGGCAAGGCCAAGGCAAAGGCAGGGTTTTAAAATTGGGGTCCCGTGTCAGGTCGGCACCGGGAAATGAGTTAGTCCACGCGCCAGATCTCATTAGCTGGGAAAGATGTGAGCATACTTGGGAGTGGATCAACTATGGCATGGGTTTCCATTGGGACATTAGAGATGATATCGGTCGGGACTGGTTGACGTTACCAGCATTCGGATTTCTATGAGGAATCTCATCATCCGGAGATTTGCGGGATGGAATCTTCGATTATCATCATGTTCCCCAAATGGATTGATTGTTGAATCCATGGGACCGGGATGGATTTCCATTTAACTACCATTGAGAATTATATCATGATAACGATTGAGCAAATTAATTAGAAGACTTTATTGATTCTGGATCAGGGAATTTTCTCTATATAAATGATTCCATTTCATTCCATTGATATGGAGAACATAAGTTAATCTCCCCAATTGGAATTAGCAAATGGACATATGATGGCATTTCTGAGATTCATTTGGATCTTGACATTGGTAAAGTATTGGTGAAGTTAGCGGATAATGGATATTCTTAAATGGGATAGGAGTAGTGATGGTGTACTATGGGTTAGGATTCTATGAAGAGCTAACCCCTACAATAATAAAGGAAACTCTTTCAAGTCTTGTGACCTTTTAGGAAGTCTGCGTGGTGTTTCAGGAGCTTGGAGTCAATCTCCTATTTTTTAGGAAGGGACTGACAGTTCACCTGTGACCACTCGGAGCTTGTGGAGCCTGGCAGGGGGCCTTATGAGCCATTTCAGATATCAGAGACAGTTTCCTACTTTTTAGGGGAATCCCTACTGTTTAGGAGATTGGCAGTTGGCTTGCTTTGTTCAGACATCACCCTGAGATTAGTTGCAACATCAGTTTCCAGTTGAAGTGATTGGGTGATGGTCTCCGCATGAAAGATGAAATATTAAAGTGTTAACTTTAATATTTTAATTTAATAAAGTGATTAATTCTCAAGTCACTTTATAATATTTTAATAAAGTGATTATTTAAAGGGGATTTTATTATTAAAGGTGATATAAGGGTTAAATGGAAATTAATAAAGTGATTTAATGATGCTTTATTAATTTATTATGTTAAAAGGGAGATATAAGGACTTTATTAAAAGGGACTTAAATGATTTAACGTATATTTTATATTATGAAGTTGTGCATCATAATTAAAAGGGAAATAAAAGTAAATTGAATGAAATGGATTGAAAGTGAATTTGAGGTGAAATAGAAAAGGGCATTTTGGAATTCATTTCATTCATTCATTCATTGTTGAAGAAGAAGAATTTGGCTAAGGGTTTTTTTGAAGACTGAAGAGTCTGAAAATCTCAAGCTTTCTGAGGACGTAGCCCCTCAGGAAGAACAACTTGCAGAAAACTTCACTCAGAGGTTGTGCTTGTGCTTCAAAGAGTTACAGAAGAGTTTCAGATTCAAGGGTTTGAATGAATTATCAGAATAATGCAAATATATTGATCATTATTTTAAGAGCAAAGAGAACTACAGGAGAACTTCAATAAATAGGTGGTTGCTAGGTAAGGGTTTTGGCAATTTAATTGTATGCAGCTTTGCACTAGGCATGGGGATTGGTGATAGTGATCGTTGTTGGAGTTTATTATCATTGTTGCTGCTGTTATACTGCTGCAAAATTTATACTTCATTTTGGCATCCATTTTAGAGGGTTTCAAGGCATATCTTACCCATGAGTTCATGATTTGTAACCATCAAATTTTCTGGGTATTGTTGTTTTAGATAATAGGGGATATTTATGAATTGGGTTGTCAATATTTTGTGAAAATTTTGAGTATCTAAGTTGATATAAAAATCTGGAATTTTCAGCTGTGTATTTCCTATATAATGTTCAGTTTTTGAGTTGAAACTTATTATTGCAATATCTTCTATTTTGTTGCATTATGTTGTATCAAACATTGCAAATATATCAGAAAACCATAAAACAAAAAAAACAGATAGACAAAATCCAGAAAGTAAATATCCTATCAGGGGTGGGATATTACATATGAAATATAGATCTAAATATTATGATATTTTAGCTATGATGTATTGCTCTCCATATTATAATATTTTATGTATTAATTTGAATATAACTATTAAGTTGACACTTGTTATTACTAATATCAGTGTTTAGTGATTATTATTGTTTTATAGGCCTAAAACCAAGAATTTACCGAAAGGGGACATTATAGTGGTGGAGATTGTTGAAGTTGAAAAGTCTCTTTGACTATGTTGAAGAGATCTTTCCCTTCATAGAGGTGAGAAGATAGAAAAAGATAAATGTTGGCGTAACAATTCACACCTCTAGAGTGCGAGTTGGTACGGACAACTATGCACATTGCGTAATGACTGCTCTTCAAATTAGGAGGGGAAGCTCCCTCTTTTACTGATATGCGTTAAAAAGTAAAGTATTCTAAATCCTATCTTTTTCGACTTAGCTGGAAGAGGCACAAGGTTAAGGAAACCAAGAACATTGCGGCTAAGGGTTTTCTCTAGTTTTGCAGATCCTAACTACAACTAAACTACATGCTTTAATCTATCCAATCTACTCAAGAAAACAGAGCATGAGGAAAAAGGAGCAGAAATGTTTTATACGATAAACTTTATAATAGGATTTCCAAGGAGGGACCCCTATTCGAGGCGTAGGCTGAAATGAAGTTTATTAGGCATGACATCAAATGATAAGCCTAGTTACTAAATTTCCAAGGAGGAGGAACCCCTATCCGGGGCGTAGATTGAAAGAACTATTAAACATAACATAAGATAGCCAAATAGGACAGCAAATTGCATTGGCGAGACACACATACAATAAACGATCAAACTAGCCACTCCATTTAACTAAGATGAACAAATACCATAATAATAACATTCAGGCAAGGTGGCACAACTATTTATTATCACAGTAAAAGCTCGTGAACAGATACAAAACAACAATATTTTAGGCAAGGTGGCGTAGCATATATTACTATCACGTGCAAAAGTTAATTACAAATGAGCAAAGAGATCTTATTTATAGACATCAAAGGTGTAGGGAACCCTAAAATCATCTTGAGTCAACTACAGTCTTGCGAGCATGCAAGATCTTATTGCTAAACCCTAAATAAATGAAACTATACAGTTAATTGGAAAACTACCATCAATTAATTGAAACAAGACTAAACTAAATGGACATGTGCAACATGCACGTCCTTATTGAAATGAAAACTAAATGAGAACTCCAACTGTACATTGATGATTCCAAGACAGACAACATGAAATGTGGAACGAGTTAACTCGGAAAGAATCATCGAGTTAACCGTTGTGTTTGATGTCTATCCTAAAAAGGTGGGACACCCTGATCTGGAGTTCACTGGCCACGATCTCGAGCAAGTAATCCATCCATGAGGTTGTTGACTGCATCACCATCTGGAGCATTGATACTTTGTCGTAGCACACTATGTCTTTGCAACATCTCCTCACCGCCCGTGATCTGGCTCTAAAGTTCTCCTCTACTCTTAACTGCCTCAATTAGTTTTGCTGACATGACTGTAAGTTGATCTAACTTATAGCCAACAAAATCCCCATTGTAAATACCATGGATGAGCACTTGCAACTCTAACTGAACATCAATAAGCTCGGCGTACTCACCACCTGTAATGTCCCCAATTTAGCCCTACGCTCTTCATTTGGATTTAGCCTATTTCTGGAAACTCGTAGGCTGAGCAGAAGCTCGAATCAGGGTTTCCAAACTTCTTGGAGGATGTTTTCGTCTTTTTGCGGAGCTTGCACTTGGAAATGTTGAACTTGGATTGCGGATTCCTTCTGGGTTTTCTGAGAGCTTCGCGTTGGTGGTTTCGGTTCGGCATTCTGAGCACTTTCAAGAATTTACTATTTTTAGTAAATTCTATTTTTGGCAGTTGACATGTTGGCTCCTGATCAATTGGCTTTCTTCTTCAGTCAGTTCAGTTGGCTTGTTCATTTTGGCTTTGGGGCACATTTGGAGAGATAAGTTCAGATTATTTAAATAAAGTCATATTTTAATGTTATATTTTACTGTTGACCCCCCCTTAGCCTAGTGATTGAACTTTAAGTTGTTTTAAAAGGTGGGCTTTATGGGTGGACGCCTCATTGAGGTGAATTATTATATTTTAAAGTTCAAAATATTACTTGGAGAAAAGGACGCCTTTTTATGAAGGAAAAGATTTTAAAATAAAGTTAAATTAAACCTTGAGAAAGGGGGCGCCCATATTGGAGGGAAAAGAAGACAGTTCAAATTTGAAAGTTAGGGTTTCTAGAAGCTTCCGGAAAGTCATCACAAGTTTATAAAAGGAGGTCTTGGTCTTCATTTTCAGTATCTGATATCTTGAGTATTGTTATGCTGCCGAAATGGTTGCTGGATTGCTTCGAGGAATGAATGCCTCCTAGCTTGGGCTCGACTTCGTGCTTGAGAGATAGCACCTAGTAGAGAGGTTTGCTTGTTTTGAGTACATTTGTAGTGAGGTTTTGCATTGTTTTGATGATCTTGCATTTTGTAGCTGAGTACTTGCATTTTCTGTCATATTCTGGAGTTGCTGAATATCATAGCTGATTCGAAGTTTCACTCATAAATCAAAAAATACAAAAAGAGTTGTTCTGGGTATTGTCTCATTGGTTTTCTCTATTGGAAGAGACCCTTCATGAATATTTGCAGATTTTAATACGAAGTTTATGATTTTATAAAGCAAATTCGTCATTCCTTGTAGAGCGCTCTTTCTGGAGTGCTTTGGGATCCGTGCCATTAATTAATAGCCACTTTTAGCTGTCCTTTCTCATAACTAAACTAGGCACCATCATTTTAAGAGTATTTTGCATCAGTTTTCATGTAATTTGAGTGAGAAATGAGTGAGTTGTGAGCTTTTCATTGAGTTTATGTATTGCTGGTTCTGTAATTCATGTTGCTGGTCTGTCAGATCAGACTTGAGAAAATTGCATATTAGCGAAGGACGGGTGTTAGGAATTCATTATTGACCTAGTGGATGACATCTTTACTATTGCAACAACTTGTAGAGCTTAAATCCTTGATCTTGCAGGCATTCTACTTCTCATTGTAAGCTGAACAGTAGTACTGTCAGCATTTCTCTCAGTTTTGCTTATCATGTTTGTAATTGCCCACTGAATAAGTGGAAGAGGCTGGCTTGCCGCCTATTTACTTTGATTTGCATTGTAATATCATACATCTCCGCCCTATGGTAGCTCCATTCCCACTCTGGGTTTGAAAGCACATTCTGGGTGTTGAGTTTATTCGAAGTTGCATTTGTATTTCTTTAAATCTCCACCATATGGTCGCCTCATTCCATTCTGGTTTGGGTAGCACATACTTGGTGTTGAGTTACTTTCAGTTGCAGTTCTGATTTATTGTACTGACGATCCTCTTGCCATATGATAGCCTCTCTCTTGTTGAGATTGAGGGCGCATTCTTGGCAAAGAGTTATATTGTAACTGCTGGTTTGATTTATCTAACCCTAACGGGTGCCTTCTGCATTGTTGTGTAATTTGGCAAAAATCGAAAAAAATTGGTCTGGTTCATTACACCACCCTCACGTTGATACTAGCAAGGAACTCGAGACACAAAAGTTCTCACAAACTGGAGTGCACTAGTCACGTGTTCTTTGCTCTCAGCCAACTCTGAAGCCATTGTATCCTATATTTTTGCCTGGAAGATCAACTGTGTCCTCTAACTAAAAATAGCTTGTTTATCTTCTTCGTTGATGACCGAGTCATATGCCATCCTTAGATGAGAGATCATGATTTCATCTCTGGGTCTGTCGACCGCCAAGTCTCGCTCCGCATGTTGGATTTGTAGACGGACTTCGCGGGCGTTGTATCTCAATTGATATAATTCTGTGAGTACAAAGCGGCCCTTTGTGACGAACTCTTCTTCCCAATCTATCAGGCGCTTCTCGTATACAACTAGCTAATTAAGTTGATTCTACTCTGCTGGTAGCTCTAGCATCTGTGGGAGTGAAGCGGTGACATTTTCAGTTCTATGCACGAGGTTAGAGATATACTGACAAAGCTGCTGGATTTCAGCCTTGAGGGCTGCCTTGTCTTCCTCGTCTTTTATCACCCTATCCTTAATGCTATTTGTTGCAACCTGAAGGAAATCAACCTCTGTTTGGTTTGTGCTTCTACCAAGGTTGACCTTTATCACATTGAAGTCTTCAACTTCTACCTCGTTCAAGCTCTTGCCCTTTGGAGGTGCAACGGTCTCTATTATGATCTCCTTGTCAGCGTTCCTCTCTACATGAACTTGCTTCTTTATTCTCTTATCTGGAGCATCTTGATGGAGCATATTGAAGTCAAAGAAACCAGAGGTCGGTTTGTAGGGTATTGTTTGCCTCTCTACCACTACGGTGATTCAGTAGCCAGACAATTCTTTCCTTCAATCCTCTTCGCTTTGGGAGAATTGATTGCTAGTCATAGGAAGTGTTGATGGCCCGAGATGTGTAGAGGTAATATCACTCGTGTGGTGGCGAGTCTAGCTCAAATCAATGTGAGGAGGAACTAGAACGTAAATTTGCTGTAGTTGTAGCCAAGGTATTGATGATGGCATGGGGAGAACATTACCTTTGGCTTTGGCATGCTCGAGCGTATTGATGGCTATCTCCGCGTGTTTTTATATAACAAAGTGTCTGCTGCGAATGGTGGAGACTTTTGTTTTACCAGAAGGATTACTCCTTTTCTTTTGTTTTGGTTTTGATGAGGATGGCAGTGAAGATTCGACCGGTGGCGGCTCTGTTCTTGGCATGATTGCCCTCCTTGTCTTTTTGCTATCCAAGTAGAGTATATTGTTTTGAATGACTCTACTTGATCTCTCTTTGACAAATGAGTATTCCTTGGCAAACCAATCGACAACTGAAAGTGGCTACGTATCAACCTGTTCTCTGAAGAATTGAGGAAGTACATCCCCATCATCATTTGACAATCCTCCCACATCCTCTGACATGAAGACAAAAATTTGTGAGAGGGAGAACCTGCTATAGCTGCACTGACGCACCTCGAACTCATCCTCGCAATTGACCACATAATCCTCCATTGTAGGCTTGTGGTAAGTGCAATCGCCAAGGCGTGTTGAATAACAACCCCAAGGGTCATATCTGTGTGCATCAACAAGGTATTTAGGATTAAGTTTCTCTAACTCATGACCTACAGCCTTGGCGTCAACTGTTGTCTTGCACTAGTAGATTCCCATTTGTAATAGAAAGTTGGCAGCTGACTTGCACTTGTGTCGCAAATGTGAATGAACATCGTACAATTGCTTCAGAAATTCCATGAAAACTGTCTTATCCGAAGGATAACGAAGTAGCATGGCTGGATTTCCTGTATATCCGTAGACACGGATGTAGGTGTAAGTAGAGAACTGAATGAACTGGTCCGCCCATTCAACCATTGCTGCTTTGGCAACCGTTGAGATACAAACATGCAATTCCTAGTCTAGGTTCTGTTGATGTGATTTTTGTGACCACACCAATCAGTAGAACAAAATAGTCCGAAGGCTACTCCATTCTCTCTTGATCAAAGTATTTCGTCCACTAAGATTGCAAGAAAGTTCGCACGTTCAACTCCAAGGTTCCAAAATATTTAGAATACCCTCAATTGGTTTGATG
>VDFB02216847.1:0-15402 GCA_007258455.2 Sequoia sempervirens
ACTCATCATCATGAAGTTGATAGTGTAACATAGAAAATAAAGATTGAAATTTAGTAATATATTCATGTTTATGTTTAGTAGGTCCTTGGGCACACTAAAATAAATTAATAGTAGTATTATTTAGATCTCCATATTAATGTGGGAGTACTTGAGGAATTTTTTTTCTAGTTTTGAAAAGAATGAACAGATCCATGATTCAAATGTGTAGAAATAACCAAAAAATAATATTCATACACATATAAACATGCAATGCTAAAAGATCTCAAATATGTATTAGGATCACATTTCTCTTGTACATTTCAAATTGAGGTGCCACAAAAACACTACGTAAAGGATAAATAATAATCTCAAGTATATCTGGTGTATCTTGTACTTCTACATAGTCATCTTTATCTTATCCATTAGGCATGTCATCAAATTTATGCTAGGTACTTTAACTATCTTGTGAATAAGTATATACAAGGTAGAAGTATGGACGATGATACTAAACATGGAAGAAATAGAAGCATTGGAATACATAGGATGGTAAGAAAGAGAGTGATGGGGAATATACATGGTCATGGTAGGAAGCTTGTGGAATTTGGTATGAAATAATATATGGAAGAGGGCATGTAATGATATATGAAACTGGGAATATAACAATACATGTAAGGAGGGATGGTAAAAATGGAGGTAGAGATGGCACTAGAAGGGTGGGAGGAAGAGGGAACAATAATTCATTTCCCTCATTAGAAACACCATTCTTAGTATATCATGGTTTTTGAGGATTCAAATGAGGACTTCTCAAAAGAATGTGAGGATGTAGATGAGACCTCAATATGAAAAAAAAACTCACAAAAGACTAAAGGCCAAATGATATGAAAGGATTAAAGGTTTGATATGATATTATAAAAATTAGAAAGCAATCAAATTTGAAATTAAATGAGAAAAATGAAACCCTAGAGGTGAAAATATAGGTGGGTATGGTAGGTGAAAGAAAGATCACAAAATGAAGCATAAAACCTAAAAGAAAGGTGTAGCAAATGAAGTATGAGCAAAGTGAATCCAAACCCTAATCAAAATTAGAATGAAAGGTATACACTCAAACAAAATTAGATCTAAAACCACAAATAAAATAGGGATAAAATTTGAGGCCAAACCCTTGTTCATGTGCTTGAAAGTCAAGTTCACCAATAAATTTAGTGAAAAATATGTTCTTCAAGTTACAATTTACTTAGGATAAATAATTACACAGTAATTAAAGCTTGAGATTGATGAGCTAGTATTGGAAAGTTCTAATAAACTTTGAATTAAATTTGTAGAAATCAAATAAATGAAAATTGATACTTAGCTCAAAATTTGATGATAGAAATATGTCATGGAAGATGCCAAAAATTGACTCATTAGGGTGTTGGAATTTTAGGCCTTTATCAAGTAGTTGCTTCAAAATCTTCAAATTAGTTGTACTTTACTTTGGTTTAAATCCATACATGTAGAAATGAACTAGTTTGTAGACCTAAACACATGTTTATAAGAATGAAATTGCAAAAATCTACATGTTGGAATCTATTTACCTTGATCTTATATTATACAAATCTCAATAAGGACTAGTGATGTTTAGAAACACCTTTAGAGAATCTACTAAATTGTGAGGATCATGTTCTCCTCAGCTAGACCCCTAGGATGATCGATTCGATTATTTGGAACAATGATTTAGGACAACAAGCAAGTGTGCAATAGGCCTAGGATGATGTAGGTTGATGTAATGCTAGGTGATAATGCCACCATGATGCTTTGAATGTTCTTTGGTTATTCTTTTGTCACTAGACTCCTAGGATGGACTTGATGGTTTCAAGTGAAATAAAAAAATGAATGGATATAAAAAATAACATAGCACACAAATCAATAGAAGTGTCCACTAAGTTGCCTCACAATAGTAAGTGGGGAGAGTCATCAATATTTAAAATTGGAATTTGAATTTTAAAACTTTAGGTTCAATTTGGTATCAATTGTGATTACCAAGGGCTCAAGTTAAGTATGCACCTACAAATCTAATCCAAAAAATTTAGGGCCTAAATTTGATTGTGCCCCTTAAACACTAAGGTATAATGTGTGTGTATTTGTGTGGGCATATGCATGCCCTCCCCCCCCCTCTCTATCTCTGCTATTTGAAATATCCCTTTTCAAGTGATACAACACTTCTAAATTTCCAATTGTTTTGTATAGAAAAAATGTCTAAATACAACAATACAACCATTAAATTTAGAACCTGAATGTAGTAAATGAAGGATCTAAACATCGAGATAAAAAAATATAGAACTAATGATTGTATGATCTAAAAAAGTAATGTCATGAGTCGAATTAATGAAAATATATTACTTATAAATTTTTAATTAATAAAAAACACTTTAATCCAAATGAACCCAATACATAAGAGAAATACAATGTTCACCATCACAAAAATTAAATTTAATGACATAACTAGACATGTGATCTCTAACTAACCCATATAAACCCAGGGTTAAAAGAAATTAAAAAATTATCAACAATTTTAACGTACTATTTCAAAATCAGATATACAGAGAATCAAAACCTACAATTTTAACGCATTTCATTCAAAAAGGAGTTTTAGCCAAATAAAAATAAAGAAGTCTTTCGGGGTCATCTTCTGTTTATCTTTTAAAATTCCCAATTAGGGAAAGTGGACTCCTAGTAGTTGTGCACCTAACTTCAGGCTTCTAATTTATCCCATGGGAAATTTCCAAATCACTCCCAATCTTTTAGCAACACCCTTATAATTTGGTAAGTCCCCTCGATTATAATCTATGATTCTTGTGGCCACACTACCAAATATATTTTTTCAAGCATCAGTATGCTTTCGTCGTATGTGTCCAAAAGGCCTCAAAAAGTGAGACTCCAATACTGTGGAATTCATGATGCCTTTATTGAGCTACCATGTGAAACTCCGCATTGGATTTGTTGCTTCTTTGTGATCAAAGCAATTACATTTTGTTTAATTATGGGAGTAAAGTTTTCAACAAAACTCCAATAAATCTTTAAAAGCTCGAAGACCTTATCGTCCATTAATATTGACAAAAAATGGATAGCATTATATAAACAACTACTTGGTATCATAAACGTCTAGCTGGAAATTATTTATGCCTGTGACTTCCGTCCTCTCCCTAATGCGCACAAAGGCCAAAAGCTGGATTCCAGCCGACGGCACCCTTAAAATTGAATTTTGAAATTCATTTAAACGATTTTGCTAAAGAAGTCAAAAGGCCAATGTTCACGTGAAGTCCAATTAAATACAGCTTTTTTCTGAAAATGACAGGCAAAGAATATCTAGAATTGGAGAAATGTGATCAGTTGAATTATTTTAGGTGTGGGGATACTTGATAGGTTAGCATATATAGGTGTGTGGAGAGATATTTTTCTTGAAATATCTATTATACTTTTATGTAAGAAATTGATTAAAAAATAGGCGCCTCGAAAAGGATGCATAATAATGAGATACACAACCTCAATGACCCACTGACACATGTGCATTCATGCAAGATTTAAGGTGGTATAGAATTTAGAGGGGTGGTCCCAATCGTCCTTGGGACCAAAATTCATTTTCAATGAGGATGGCTCTGTAAATAATTTAAAGGTGGAATAAGTGTACTATGTTGTGAATTTGATAGGTGGAATAAGTGTACTCTACGTCTTAATCAATTGACAAAGTTTAGAATGATTATCATTTGTATGTATTACATTCATCTTGTTTTTATGAATGAGTTTTCGAGTTTGGTGAAATGTAGAAGGTACAGTTCTCATAGCATGAACCCATGAATGACCCAAAAGTTCATATGTGAGACCAAGGTTCATATAGAAAGATGTATTAATAGTAAGTGATCCATGTGCAAGGGACAAAGTGATAAGACTAAATGACTCCTACCACATATTATCAAATACTTTTATAGTGATCAAAACCACTAGGTCGACATTAAGTTTATCCAAAATTCATAACTACAAACATTTAATCATTGATCTCCTGTCAACCAAAGTCCTTTTAATATTGCAATGCTCAAGTTTAATAATGATATGCAATGCAAAATTTTCCTAAATAACTCATAAGAAAAAATAATTCATGAAAGACAAATAATATATTATTACCATGGCTATAAATAGGCTTTAGCATATAAGCAACATACACATAGGATTCACATTAGATGGTATACTAAGATTTTCTAAGGATTTTCCTAAAAACATCTATAGATACTTTAGATGTGTGTATTTGATTCCAAAGATGATATTAATTCTATACTTTTAAGTGGATCAATGATATCATAATCTTTAAGTGTTTTTACTAGATCAACAAATGTGGAAGTAGAAAAAGAGGATCAACTTGTGGCAAACTTGACTAATGTGCTTAAAAAAATTGCTCTAGTCGTGCACTAATAATTATGCCCAACTAAATGATCTATGTTAAGTATAGGTCTTGTAATGCATAATAGGTGTAGGTATAGGTGAATCAAGTTTACCGAAGACTACAAAATGATGAAAAGATGAAATCATGGGAAAACCAACAACTCTTGTAGGTCGGGTGACATTAAAACAAGTGGTTTGTGTCTACTTTCACAAATATTGTAAACGTCAAGGGAGGAAAGAGGAACATCAAAACAAGTATCACTAAATCTCATGGAAGGTTCCATAACGTCTAAAATCTAAATGGATAAAGAAATTAAGCATAAGAAAACACAAATATAGGTCATTTGTAAAATAATAAAAATAAATATAAATATCTAATAATATATCATAACATTTTAAAGAATAAGAAACTATGTGTACCAAATGATCTAAATCATATAAATATAAACTAAATATACTCAATAAAGCAATGATATGTAAGCATTATAAATCACATCCTAGTTATGGTTTAAAAATATAAGCAAACATCATGAAAACATCACCCTAACAAGAAAACCTATGCCAATATATCACTTGAGAAAATATCATGAAAATAGAATCATTGACTATCATATCATCATGGGAAGGAAAAAATCAAAATAAAAGAGAGTAGAGGGATTCATGATAGAATTTAGTCATGAGATAATATACCAAAATTAGAAATGTTTATATTTATAAACTAAAATAAAATAAATCAAACTATAAATACAAAACCTTAAGGATTATAAGATCAATTGAGTTTACCAATTTATATAAGGAAGATAAATACTTCCAATACATACATGCGCGGCAGCGACAAACTAACCGCCAAAATAACCGGAAAAAACTTTGTGAGTGACAGCTACGGGTGATGAAGTCACCTGGTATACCCGCGAAGCCGACTGCCCGAATGGATACGGACGCGGCGATAAACCACGATTTTACTCCTTGCACTATTGGTTCAGATGCTGTAATAATACTGGAGTCCCATGCTACCCAAAAATTCACACATTTATAAAATAATGCAACCAATGTGCCCACATGGGAAAAGGTGCCCCACTTGGCAAGAACCTTGAGAAATTTGTTTTCTACTCTCTCCCATGTGTCATTGATCTTATGATTGTTAGAATAAGTCATAAAGAGGGGGTTACAAGTTGATTGTACAACTAATTTATTTGACCAACTAATAATTTTCATTTTTAAGAGGTGTGTAAGAGATATTAGCACAACCACATACATTGCTTAGGAGTTACACTTGAATCCCTTGGTCATAGAGGTCAAATGATAAAATCAAGAGTTATGTTCTATCCTCAAAGAAATTACTATTGGAGAGGGGTACATGGCTCCATGTTGGACCATTTTGATTGTGACTTGGTTCATGGTTTTGGGAAACTATTTTTTATTTATCGACTCACCTTGGCCTATAAATTAAGGTTTTGGATGAAGATTGTATGGTCATTTTTATGTAGGTTTATGCTACTAAATTCTAGAGTTTGAAGTTGAAGATCTCCAAAGATGGGTAAATATGAACGTATTTTAAGTACATTATTTAATTAATACATTGAATGTTTCTTGTTAGAGTTTTTCCCTTTCAAGGTTTTTCCGAAGTTACTTCATGTGTTCATAAGTAAACTCTAATAAGTTATTTTAGATCTATCTTGCATTTCTTCTCTCTTTGGATTAATTAGGAATCAATCATATTTTCTTTCATTTGTTATTGAAACCTAGCTAGTTTGGTAGATCCATGTTGAGAGTAGGGTATTTTATTAATCCTTAGATGAGTGGTAGCTAAGCAATGTAATATTATTTTTACGAATAGAGATTGCATGCACATCTATAATGGAGATTGAGAAGATATTTGTAAGCTCAAGATGGATAGCATTTCCATGTAAAAAGATCTATGTATTGTATTTTCTAGTTAGAAACCTTCCACTATGAAAGTTAAAAACTAGGTAGTGCATGATAGGAAGGCAATGTACTTAGGTTCAACCTTATCTTTTCTAGTTATTTCTCCTAAATCTATCAAGGTAAATCACTACTCAAAAACTTGGACAAACTTAGGGAATTTATATTAGAGAAGGTCACTTGTGAACAAACTTATTCTATGGAAGCTACATTCATTAAGGATGAATGGTGGATACTCTATGATTTCACACCTAAATTATCTCAACAATTTTATTGACTTCATGGCATATGCAAATCTATTAAATGGATGAGCAAGAGCAATGTATCAACCTAACTATGTCATTTTCCAAATTTATGGGAAAACTTAGTTATATAAATTAATAGTGTTGTATCAAAGGTGAATATTTACATGAGGTAGTTGGTGCCTTCTTGCTAGATAAGATGAGGTGGGTAAAATATTATAATCTATTTGGTATGTCTTGACCATCATAGATCATTCAAATGAAAAAGAAAAGAATACGAAGAATAATAATGACAATAGATCTAAGTCTAAGGGGAGATCCAATTTTTCTACAAAAGATAAGGTAAGCATTGGAATTGTGTCATAATTGTTTGTACATAAAGAATAAATACAAGGAGAGTGCTAAGATAGATTCTAAGGATTATTTAGACTTGAGAGCCTCTAATGAAGATATTGGTGATGGGTTTTTTGCAAAATTTTCATGTATTCATGTCAAGATGCATGCTTGATCAACTCTAGAGATTCCTTTCTAATGTAGGAGCATCCATGGTGTAAGAGCAATCTTGCATGACCCAAAAAAATTGTTGTTTCTTTTCAATAAGGGCTAAATTTGGTAGGCTACCATTCTCGTAAGCTCTTAATTTATGTAATGTACTGGACACCTAAATCCTATACTGCACCTTAATTTGCACTCCAGCTGCCATGTAAGAACCACCTAACACCATTTGTCATCTGAGAGACTAAAAAATCTTTAACTTTGGAAAATCCTAGCAAAATCCTCTCGAGGTCAGACCTTTGAGGCACTTAGAGGCCTTTGGATGGGCCTAACAACTGGTGTGGAAAAATTAAAAGCTAGGCTGACCTTTGTTTCCCAGCTCTCTTTAAGTAATAAGATTCTCGGTGACCTCCAAAGTTGCATTATAATAGAAAACGAGTAGCCTGGATCAAAAGTTATGGACTTCACGGTTGTAATACCAAAATTAATAAAATTTCAAAATATCTTCCTGAGGAAGTTACACTTTCTAGAAGATTCTAGGGTGGTTACACTTTCCAGAAGATTCTAGGGCGGTTACAACTTCCAAATAAAGGATGTAAGGGGAGGCTACAAAGAGGAGGCGAGAGCAGAGTAGATGGTGGCTCCGATTTGTAGATTTGCAGATTTATGTAATCAAAAAGCCCATGTGATGGCAAATATAATGTTGTAATTTCATTTTCATTTCAGTGATAATAGAAAATATTTTCTTTCCTTCTTGCATTTTGTCTGTGCCATTATTTATTGTTTTTGTGAGTTTTAGATTGTAAGGGGAGTTCCCTTCATCACTTTCCAATGAATCCCCATATCCTAGAGTAGTTTTCTATTTATAAGAACACTAATAGTTGGAATGCTTATTTTAGATATGCATTATCTTTAAAGATCATATTTAAAAATGGGGGACCACATCCCTTTCTAGCATTCTACATATTTTGGGATTGGGGAGGAATAATTTTTTTGTAAGTGAGATGAATGATGTGGGTGTGCAAGTAATCTTTAGAAAGGAAGGATGAAAAATGGCGAGTTCTTCCAATATTTTTGTGAGGGGAGTTCATTATGACACTCTATTTTTCATATGCAAAAAACTATAGAATGTAATGGTTTTGAGATTCTTGATTTATAGAATCACAAGCTTCATGATGAGAAAAATATGTTGTGGCATAAGTATCTAGGTCACATTTATTAAAAATTCCTTAGGAACTTAAAAAAAAAACTTATTATATAGGCCAATCAATTGTTTTCTAGGTATTCAATTTTATGGACACTATATATATATAAAAAAAAATTATTAAGTTTTACTCAATCTTTGTTATATTATTAGGAATTTTAGATTTAATTCATACTAATTTATTTAGTCCTATTAATGTATGTTCGCTAGGAAAATTCTTTAATTATATATATTCATTGATGAATTCTAAAAAAAATATGATTTTTTCTTCCTCAAGTAGAATTATTAGGTATTTTTGGAGGCAAAGGGCTAGCTCGATTGGATAAAGCATTTTGTTATAGGAAAGAGGTCACGAGGTCTAGTCTCCCCTCTTTCCCTATGTTATCGGAGGACATTTCGCACCAGTGTCATCGATCACATGAAAAAAATTTACTAGGCACACTGTAGTTTATAGTGGGGCTACCCGATTCTTGCAGTATAAAAAATTAATTATAAGGTATTTTCAAACTTCAAAAAGTTCAAATATCTTACATAGAGAACTAGATAGAGAAGAAGGATCAAGGCATTAAGGATATACAATAGTGGAGGGTTATGTTTATAAAATTTCAACAACTATTATAAGGAATATGAAATTGTGAGTTTTAAGACAAACTTCAATATACACTTTAGTATAATAGATTTACACAGAGGATGAGTAAGGCATTAATAGAGAGATATAATTATGCTTAGTGGAACTAGTTTTGATAATAAAAAAAAAGTCATAATTTATGAGCATAATTTTTTATTTGATTAATAGATCTTATACATTAGCTTTTGTAGATGAAATAAAAAAGGAGGCTTGGTCAAGAAAATCCTTTATTGTAGTAATTTTTTTTTGTTTTTGAGGCATATGTACATGTACCTAAGGAGAAATGTATCTTCATCATAAATTATATTAATGGATTCAAATTATACAAGTTTTATAACCCTAAGAATAGGAAGATAGTGTATAGTTTGAATATTATCTTCATGAAGATCACATCTTTTAATATTTTCTAACCTAAATATGAGAAGAATAAATCAAGGTACAATTGAATTCAAAGATTAAGGAGGAAATCACATTCCATTAGTAGTTTAAAACATCCAAAATATATAACATAACATGTACCTCATATTATGGCTATGGTGATAATCCCTATTATTTAGTTTGTTGTGTTGAAACCCCTTAAGATTCTTGTAATTTATAAAAGTGGGAGATCATTAGGACTATAATTTGTACACCTTGAAATTTCTAATTCTATTTCTAATTCTTTATTATTGTAAAAATATCTATAAATAATATGCTCATATTGAAAAAGGAACCCCACTTGGAAGAATTGTGATTAAATTTTAGACATTCTTCTCCTTGTGTCATTGGTCTTATAATGATTGTGAGAAGTCATTGAGCAGGGGGTTATAAGTTCTACAATGACTAGAATATTTGATTAACTAATAATAGTCATCTAGAAGAAGTGTTTGAGAGATATTAGTAAATCTACATGGAGCAGTTGGGAGTTACACCTAAATCTTTTGGTCATATGGGTCAAATGATCAAATATGTAGTTACATTCCATCTTGGGAGGATTTTGTTAGTGATATGAGTTGTAGACCCAAAATATGTAAGGTCTAATAATCTCCCAAGTGCTAGGGGTGTCAAAACTAGGAAGACTACCACAAACCTATATGCAGGTTGGGAAACTTAGGACTGAATATGAGGGTTACTTTCCATCATGGTTTCAAAAGACTGGTGGGGTTTTGAGGTTGATTGGTTGAACGGTGATAGCCATTTTATAACAATGCCAAACCTACGTACCAGCTGTCCCCTGGCTTTATAGCAGGATGATGGGAGAAAAATTTAGGTACAAACTAGCGCCTTTATCTATTGGGTATCAAAGTATCTAGATTTAATTAAACATGTAACAACTAAAAGGAAGGTAATGCCTTAATCAATTCACCACAAAAGACCATGTCTTTCAAAATGTACAAGAAAGCTAGGCTCTACATATACATTCAAAAAATAAATAATGGTTGCATAAATATTAAGTAAATCTACTTATTAATCCATGAATATGCCCATACACTTCCTTTATTATGACAAAAAAATACCTTACAAAGGATTTGCAAGGATTTTCATAGACTTCTAGTTAAAAAATAAAACATATATCTAAAAAAGTATACCATACACAAGGATAAACTCTACTAAGGTTGATTCTCCCTTTACACATTCAATATTCAACGTCTCCATGATGTTATTGTTTGGTGTGGAGCCTGATCAGTCTCCAAGTGGGAGATTGTTGGTATGTGGTGACTAATCATGCAAATAATGTACAATCATAACATATTCTCATTGAGGTTCTGAGTCATCCAAATCCCCTCCAACCCTGTCCCCATCCTTTCTCTCCCTGCCCTTCCCACCCCACCCATCCCTAATGCAACCTAACCTATGTCCCTGTCCTTTCCACTGAAAACCGTGCACCACAGCCCATCAACACACAAAGCACCAACAAAACCAGAAAGCATGCTGCAGAGAGCGGAGAGATTGAATAATTGATCAGAGTGGACGGAATTTAATTTGACTTATTCTAATTGCTTAAGGGGACTATAAATTTTGCTAATTGCTTTTAGTGGACTTAAACTTCTATAGAATTAAAGAAATGCCTGCAATATAACTATGTTGTAGACAAACTGGGTCACAAATAATTCAATCAATTAGAAACACCAACCCAACCTCCACCTCAATAGGAAAGGGTACCCCTCTATAGGAGAGGATGAAGAGAGATCCAAATCCATAAGACATAGAGCTTCCCACCTAATCCACAACACCCTTTCCACCTCAATAGGAGCAGCCTCCACCTCCATAGAAGACATCAGCTGAAGAACCTAATCGAAAGTAGCTACACCCACATAAAGGAAAGTCAAGACATCCTTTGGCCTAGTAGAAAATTGGAGCTCAGAAGAAGGAAAGAGCACTCCATAGCCAAGCTTGAGTGAAGAAACTTCTAAGATTTAAGCATCAACATTTGAAGGAGCCCAGCCATCAGGAATAACATACCCCCACCTACAAAACGAACTTAAGAGCACCAAAGGGGGAACAAAACCCTCTACAGAAACTGAGAGTTAAAAACCAAGGAAAGAGAATCCAAGAAGGCTTCACCAGGCCACAAGACAACCCCATCATCCACAAAAACATCACCCACCAATGGGGATTCAAAATAACATTATCATAATGAGCAGTCCCACCTTCAGAAAACATAGAGCCATCATCCAGTAGGGGAAACCACCAACACAAACCATAGTGCCAAAAAAAATAGACCAAGCCCCTCATAAAAAACTAAGCATAGAAACTAGGAGGGGCACACAACAGCTCCCACAAAAATCCCAAGAGCCAAGGACAATAAAGAAGCAAGAGGAGAACCCCAAGCAACTGACAGAAAGCCAAGGCCAAAAACTTACCAAGGACAGAGAAACATAAAAAACTCCTCACCAAGAAATAACATCAGCACTAAGCAGGGGACAAAAGACAAGCAAAGAAAACATAGGGGAACTCCCTTCCCACCTAAAGCAGTAGCCAAAGAGAACAAGGCCCGAACAAATGAGCCCCAACAGCGGAAAAGAGATCCCCTCACCCACACCACACTTAACCAAGGCCAACCATAGAGGAGCTAGCAATGGAGGTAGGGAGACTTCTAAAAGATCGAGAAAAACAAGATGAGCAAACACCCGTACAGCTCCATCCATTAAGACATAAGCTTCTGAGGCTAGGCAAGTCACCCGCAACAAACTGTCCTCAAGCATCATGCAACCAAAAGGCACAAAGGCCAAGTGTTGCAGTGACCTCAAACTGCCCCCCACCCACCATTCAGAGACCATGAAGAGCCCATGAAGAAGCATCACTGTCGGTACCACAACATCAGGTGTCCCCATCCCTACCAACTTTTCTGCATCGACCTCCAACATGCAAAACCCTTCTATTCGTAGCCCATTCTATTGCCCTAGCGACCTTTGCTCACTGAGTCTTCAATCCCATGATTTGGGAGATAGAGTGGCAAATAGTGGCCGAGCCTCCAACTCTGCACCCACCACACACATCTGCTGACTCCACCACCACGGGTCCACTTTGTACACCTTCACAAAAAGGGAACCATGGCAACGGGTGGGGGGCAACTTATCTTTGTTTTACTGCTTGACATCATCTTCATACGCATCATCACCATCCTCGCCGACCTCAATGCCTCCCCACATGAAACCCTCTCTGCTCCGGCTTAGCTCGGCTCTTCCTATTTCCAAAAAATCAAGCAATTTATATTGGATAGCTTGTATTGTTTCACTTGATACAATCCATTAATTTTTTTAATGATCAATTGAGAATCACCAAATATATGAATATTTTTAATATTTAAGGAAAAGGTTACACATAATCCAATGATAAGGCCTCATATTCTGTAGTGTTTTTTGTGCAAAGAAAATTTAGATGGTAAGATAAGGGAATTGGATTTCCTGAGGGGGTATTAAAATAACTCCAGCACCAGAGCCAGTTTGACACTTAGAGTTCCATCAAAGTATAAATCTCATGTTTCATTATCACATATCATTAAAAAAATTTCATCAGGAAATGAATCTTGGTTTGGTAATACAAATGGTGAAGGAGCTTTAGCTAAGTGGTTATTTAATGCTTGACCCTTTGTTACTTTTTTAGAAACAAACTTAAGGTCAAACTCTATTAACAACATAAACTATTTAGCTAAGCATCATGATAAACTAGTTTTTGTGAAAAGATGTTTTAGTTTTTGTGAAAAGATGTTTTAAAGGATCAATTTTTTCATGACATGCACTTCGATGTTCAATAAATAATGTCTCAACTTGTTCGTAACAAACACAAGAGCCAAACATTGTTTTTCTATAGCCATATATTGAGTCCCATAATCAATTAATGTATGACTAATGTAGTAAATGGGATGCTCTTTACCATTCTCATCTTGTTGCACCAATAACACCACAAGGGCATTTGATGAAGAAACAATGTAAAGTATAAAAGGTCACCCTAATGTGGTTGGTTGTAAAATTTGAGGATTAGCTAGATATTGTTTTAAGCTCTCAAAGGCCTTTTGACAATCTTTGTTTTATTTAAATTGTAATTCTTTCTTAAGTAGATGAGTAAAGGGAAGAGTCTGATTTTCCAATGATGCAATAAAATGGAGGATAGCCTAAATCTTTCCTTATAACTACAAAGTTGAGAAATGTTCTTAGGAGGCACATGTTGACTATAGCATCAATTTTTTTCATTTCCACCTCAATACCTTGATGTGACACTATAAAACCCAATAATTTTCCACTATCCACACCAAAGACATATTTTATTGGATTCAATCTCATATTGTACCTCTGAATTCGTTCAAAGATTTGATGGAGAATTTTGACATGATCTTGACATGTTATAGACTTAGCCAAGATATCATCGACATAAACCTCTAAAATGTTGTGTATACAATCTTGAATATCAACATCATAGCTCTTTGATATGTTTCTCCAATGTTTTTCAATCCAAAGGGCATAACAACCCAACAAAATGTTTCCCAAGGTGTAATGAATGTCATTTTATATTGATCTTGAGGATCAATAAAGATTTGATTATATCCAAAAAACCATCCATGAATGATAAGAAGGCATGCCCTGCGATTGAATCAATAATCATATCAATATTTGGAAGAGGAAAATCATCTTTCAAAGATGCCTTATTAAGATCACATAAATCCGTACACATTCAAATACGATTATTTGGTTTTCCAACAACAACAATGTTGGATATCCAAGGTGAATAATCAATAGGGTGAATGAAACTAACTTGTAAAAGCTTTTCAATCTCAGCCTTAACTAATAAAGACACAATAATGCTTGAAGTACTTGTTAATGAACAATGTGGTTCTTGAGTAATTCTTTTCCTACAATATTTGACCAAAAATTTATCACAAATGTCTTAAATTGGCCTTTTCCAGTAATGGTTTCAATTCATTGGGTGAGATAGCTACTATTTTTATTTGGAAAAATACTTCAAATGTCTCTTATGCAAGCCCCCTATCCACGCTTAGGAAAACTACAAATACATTTTGTAATTGAAGATAATATGTCCATGCTTAGGTGTTACAAATAAATTTTGCAATTGAAGATAATTTGTCCATGCTTAGGCATTACAAATGGAAGACATTTTTTATTAACATTTCTCAAATGCCTACATTGCCTATAAGTTTCACATTTTTTCTAAATTTATCTTTCTTTTTTGGTGTCAAGGAGATTATTATAATACAAAAAAATTATGCATTCCTACTAAATTGGGTTATTGCTGAATTTGTTAAGCATTTACGCCAGTCGAAGAAGACATTTTGAAACTTCCAACATGTCATTTTGTAGAATGATTCTCAAAGATAAATTGTACAATCCTCTAAAGAATTTTGTGTAGAATGTTTTGACAAGGGTGTTTTTCTAAACCTTTTTTCTTTTTACATTTGTATAATATACCATATTTTTGTTAAATGATAAGAGTTTGTGTCTTGTTAATCATATTTTTAATTTCTTGCATGCGTTGAAAAGGTGGTTTGGATTTTTACACACTAGATCAAGTTACTTTCATGGAATTTGTTTTAATATTAAGTACAATAATTCAAAACCCACAATTTGTTTTGAAGCTCTCATAAATTCATTTTTAATAATTGTAAAGAATTTAAGAGTGTTATTTGTTTTCACTTTAGAATAGCTTGTTTAGAGTGTTTTATCACAATAAAAATCTGGGTTTAATTAACCATCACATTTCTATTTGGGCTTAAAACTTACGTGTTTTCTTTTTTTATTCTAAAGTTGCATTTGTGTATGCTCTCTTCTTGCACTTAAAGCAATCTTGAGGATCAAAAACAAGTGTAAACTTTTTTTTATTTTTAGGGAGGTTTACCTAGGGATTTCATCACCCTAGGGGATGACCTCAACTCCTATGTTTTGATGGGGTATAGATAGTGGGGGTTGAATTGAAAGACACGTCTCTTGGAAGTGAAAATTTCTCATTATGGGGTAAGCCCCCAAGAAATTTATACCTTGGGGAAGTGAAGATGGAGATTTGGTTACCCTCTCCTCCTAGGTTTA
>VDFB02216851.1:0-11407 GCA_007258455.2 Sequoia sempervirens
ATATGTTAAGAGCTGTGTTGGATTTGTAGGTACAACTACAACACTAGTCACATATTCCTTGATACCATTCTCTTCCAGCATTAAAGAAATTTTGGCTTTCCAGACACCAAAATTTGAGGCTCCATCCAATCTATCCTAATCTCTTAAACCTATTGAGGCCATCTCAAAAGATAAAATAATAATAATAAAAATTTGAAGAGGTAGAACTAGGTTTTATAAACCCTCAATTTTTCCTTCCTATGCCTACGCTGAGCCTTTTCTGCCCTCAAACCAGCTCTGATACCATGTGAAAATTCTATTGTAGTTACTGATTATTAATCTCCTATCTATATAGATTATTTGAATGCCAAAAATTAATTCAAATTCATAACAAATATTGAAAAATAACACAACTACAACTTCACAAATAAAATCACAAGAATAGAGAAGAAAACATGCAAAATAAAAAACACAATATTTTTGGCTAAATTGTTCCTAGAAAAACCCCGAAGGGAAAACCAATACTGCAAATGAGAAATTTTATTAAACTTCAGCAAATGAAAAGATACATAAATGTTTGCCTCTTACTGGCAGAGCTCCGACAATATTCTTCTCCGCAAATTCTTCCCTCAATTTCTCCTATTGAAATTCCACTGTTGTTGTCCCTAACGCTAGCAATGCACCCTTACTAACACTGCAATACTATTTTCTCTCACTACAAATCTATTTGCTATCACTGCATGTCTTTCTCAAGTGTGTTTGTTCTCCAAATTCCCATTGATCCCCTTTTATACCATTCTCATTGAAAAACCAATGGTCATGATTTAATCTCAATCAATGGCTAAGATTAAATAGACTCTAACAAACCCTAACTAACTGGATTCTAGAAGTCTCTAGAGGAATCAATTAATTAATTAAATAATTATCTGGACAACTAACTCTTTTCTAGAAGTCTCCAAAAAAATTAAATAATTAAAAATATTTCTTAGGAATGGAGACACCTGTCCAAGCTACCTAAATTAACATTTTTTACTAAATCCAATGCATAAATATAACATCATTCACTTACAATTGTGCCCAATACCAATATTAAGACATGTAATTAAGGAAAAATAATTAACATCTACAATCAATTACAAATCATCTCTAGGAAAGATGTTCATTTACAATTGCATAAGTATAGGACTCAAATATCCTTTCAACATCATATTACATTCAATTGAACTAATTACAAAGTAAATGAACAAGGAGATAAGGAGACATCAATGTTGCCTTTGGTCCTCAACCTTTGAACCCCATTGGTGGTTTCCACACCACCCTACCACACGAAACCAAAAGGGTACACTCCCACCATGCTAGGAGATGGTCACATGGCCCAATTACACTCACACAAGACACTTGGGAGAAGGCTTACATGCACACCATACATGATTTATACATGTATCACATACGAAAAGCAAGGTCAATCAACATCACAAAGCAGTTTACAAACACATAAACCATTGGAATGAACACAATGGTATACTGAGCATTCACATTGGAAAAATTCATCAATGGATAAAGTCATCAAGCACCAAAAGGCTAAAATGACTAGGTCCTATATTCATCACATTCAATAAACTCAATGTGTCATGAAAACCAATGCAATAAATTTCAGCTTGATTTAATTTTTTATGTGGTGTTTCCACAACACCTATTTTCATATTTCACAAAGTAAAAATTCATTTTCATATTTAACAAAGTAAAAATTCATCCAAGCATTCCAAAACATCAATTTGTATGATATTTTTTAAAATTTTATCTATTTTTCTACAAGCCAAAACCCAAAAAATTACCAAATCCTTCATTGAAATTTCACCAAAATCTTAATTTTCAAAAATAAAGTCTAAAGATACCCTTTGGTAGCAAAACTATTGAACACCCCTCTTAAACCATAAACCAATAATTTTGCATAATTCTTTAAAATTTGGGCATTATAACCTCATATTTTTGAAAAATACCAAAATAAAATGAAAACACTTAATTAATCATCCTAATTTGCAAATAAAAAGACTTGAAATAAATTACTCAAATTAATTAAAACAAGAAAAATACGTCATTTTATTTCTAAAATCAAAATGAAGTATATGTCACACACACCAAATGAGGTATCTCAAGAACTAACAACCACATTCCCCTACCAATTCCTAATGCAATGAATTCAACCTCATCAAATTATACTATCGAATGCACTCCCATTCAACAAAATACCAAATTTACCAAAAGAAGGTTGCTCTATGTCAAATTTTCTTCACAAAAAAACATAAGATGACAAATGAAATGTTCTTCCCTATTCACCCCTTCCAAAACCCAATAAAAAAATAATAAAATATAGATTTATTCACTTCTTAATTTGAAACTCCTTCAAATTTTCCCCCAATTCAATTTATTACTATAATCAATTTCCAAATATCATTCAACATTTTAATTAATCATTAAATACATAAAAGCATAAAAACATAATTAAATTTGTGGAAATCAAAAATTAAATAAAACAACCCACACATTTTCCCTAGACATCCACAATAAGGTTATGGTATTCAAAATCATACCAAAGATAGTATCCATTCAACATGGGTAACATTCTTAGGCACTTGCACTCGGATCAAGTATAATAGGTAAGGAAAAATAATAAATGGCCAATGTGACATCTCTTTATAACCCCTGTCAAGGTATACTTAGACTTGTGGAGTCAAGTGGAGAAATACCTAGTACTTGTATCCACTCAATGCAAACACCAAGCATACCTGCTCCATATATGTAAATAGTTGAAGCATCACATAATTATGCAATGGTGTCTAACATCATATCCATAATTTCATTGCATTTAAATAATTTGTAGCTCATGATATAACATTTAATTACATCTATATTAATTCATATATTCATGAACTAAAACATAATAATAATCACTCAAGAAAGCCTGCATCATGCATGGATACTAGGAACACCTCCAAAATGAAATATATCCATCCCTTTTCAAAGAAATTGGAAACATAAGAAACATACACACTTCATCTATTTACACTAAGTAGAAAAATAAAACAACCATAGAGAAAATAACGAATCAAAACATAGAGAAATAGTACCAAAATGTGATCATCTAGCATATCAACATATACACAATATAATGTTGCCACCAACATCACGTTCTAGGAATAGATAGGCACTAACCTCATCCACTATAAATTTACTTACTCCTAGAAATTATGGAGGTCAAGATGATCACGCATTGTACAACAAACCTCCTTTTACGAAATCAATAAATCACACATCACCCAAGAGATAAGCAATATTACACATAATCCACCATTGAATATAATATAAGCGAAACACAAAGCATCCAATTTCTTTAGCAACATTATCATTTTTCAAGACCCACCTTACTTACAAGTTCTCAAATTGAAACAAAATTGAATAATTAGTAGTCCTTTCTACATAGATACAATAATTAATTTTTTAATCATGATTAATATTTCCAACAACTCATGTGCAACTAGATCCAAAGAAAAACATTCATTTACACATAAATTCTACCATCCACATGAGAGGGTAATCACACAAGGTATACAATTCAGTCATGGAGGCACATAAGTCTTGAAAATGACCAAGAATATATGCCAAAATAAATCATGTGACATGATGGAGTTAGGGCTACACGAGCTCTTGGAAATACCTTCTATAAATGTCCAAAAATGACCTACCTCTTTTTTCTATAAAGGTTTTAGCCTTCAAGAGATAGTCACACACATTAGGAAGGCAGTGGCCCATTATTGTTAGCACAATCCACCCATACTCCCATCCTCAAGGTTTCCCTATATCTACTTCCTTATATACACTCAACCAAGGTTATCTCCCTTAACCCCAATGAGTAATCACATCACAACAAAATATAAACACTTCAAAATAAATGAGATCCTAGTTTAGCCATACATGGGGGAATAAAAATATTTGTGCAACTATACCTCATCAATATGATCAATACATTACTATCTTTGTGCTAACTTGGGGGGAAGGATACTTGATCTTATGTGGTGTATCCTTTCCAAAGGATCCCCTCTTTAGTCACTAATCTCCTTAAGATACTATTGTAGCAAGTACACTAATATTTTAAGTGGGTCGTTATTACCCCATATATTACAAATATAGAATACGAACGGACCCTTTAGTGGTGATATTACACATAAGTTTGGCCTTATGTCTCATATAATACCCTTTTAGTGGTGATATTACACATGATATCCCTTAAAGTGTGGTTTTTTTTCTCAATTAATTTCCTCTTTAGTAATAATATCAAATACATGTTCACTAAAGTTTGGCCTTAGACTCAATCTATGTTTGTGTCCCCTTTGTAGTGATATTAGAAGTGATACCCCCTAATGTGTCTCTTTTCATGTCATGTTATGTCCCCTTAGTATTTTTATTATGCTTTATACCCTCTAATATGTGACCCTTCATTCCAATATTTGTTCTCTTAGTGGTGGTCTCATGTATGATAATCCCTAAGGTGTGATCTCTCATGCATTGAGTAGTATAATTTGAAATATAATGATCTATTTGTTGGCATGCACCCTTTGTGGTGGTGCTATTTATAACGCCCCCAAGGTGTAGCCCTTTGATATTTTCATCCCCCGTGATGTTAAGCATTGTACACCCATTGAGGTTATTTTTTATCCCTCGTGATATTAAACTTTGTACACCTCCTGAGGTGATGTTTGTTTCCTATGGAGTTAATCTTTTATACACCCCTTGAGGTGATTTTCCCTATGAGATTAAACTATGTACATTAACTGAGGCATGATTTACAAAATAGTCCATTGACTCTACATAACACAACTTTTTGCTTCATGTACTTGAGAACCACATTAACATGGATACCTAACATAACACAACTTCCTTTCTAGTGGAGCCTTGTGTTTTATGAGATGCCTATCATAAAAAATCTTATTATCCTTGTGAAACCCATCATATTTCATAAACATCTAGCATAATGCAACTTTCTAGCCAGTAGACCTATGTAGCTCATGAGTGACATGGCATAGCATAGCTTTCTAGTCCTTATGAGAGCACTCTCTTGTCTAACATCTTATTCAAGAGATTGTGTTTAGTATTTGAGACAAATTTAAGACTAAGGTCTCTTTTCCTTACCAACATGAATCATTTTGGTGCTAACCTTGTGTTTTTTATCTTCATTATTATATGCCTTGTGATTATTACGTGTCTTATGTGTTTTTACATTATGCTTTCTTTGTGTTTTATTTCATGTTTATGTTTGCATTACATTATGTCATGTGTCTTCATCATCTATGCTTCATTTTTTATGTTGCATTACATTTCACATATGGGTGTTTCTTTGTCCTCATATTTTCTTGCCATAGGATCTTAAATTTGGGTGCTAGTCCATTCCCCTAGATTTGATGTCATCTTATCTCTTTAATATTTGGATAATTGAACCCCTTTTGTCTTATTCATAATTTAGTGGTAGTTTGAGCATAAGTTCATGATCTCACTAAGGTGGGGGCTAAATGTAGCATACAAAATTGTCACCTTGACAATTTCACACTAGGTTGAGTTCCCCTTATGTGCTAGACCTAATTATGTAGTTAGTTACCTGTTTTATAAATATCTTCAAAAAAACCAAACAAGGAAAGTGAAAATAAGTATTTAATATTTGTCCTCAACACTTTATGCTTTGAAAAGGATGGGTTTGGTCTAAGATGCCCCACACCCTAGACCAGCCCTCTTTTGCTCCAATTTTAATATGTCAATATATTTGTATTTTATTATTTGAATTTCTAATTTTGTTTGTTGGCTATTGGCATTTGATTTTTTAGAAATTAGAAGAATTGCAAATAGATACAAGTCATTTTCATTATTTATAATTCTAAACAATCTAATGAATATTAGCACTTTCAATGAGAAAAATTATACTTTCTTATAGCAATTAAGAGTAGTCAAGCATATAGTTATCAACCTTATTGTAGTATTTATTTTAGTCAAACATCATTTCAATCATTTATCATGTTTTTATGTAATTTTTTTATGTTTTATGTTCATTTTTTGTGATTACTAACATTGCAAGACTTCAATCAAGAAACCAATTTCTCATTGAAGGTGATGAGTACATGATTTAAATACATTAAGGAATGGAGATTTGCATGGTGAGCTGCAGAAATTTTTCAATTCATTACATTTTTATCATTATTCTCTACTCAATTCAGGGTAAGTTCTCTTTTATACATCAACATAGTTTTTGTGGAGGTAAAAATACCAAAATAGGGCTTGAATTAGGTAAGCCCTATATGGCACAACCCTTCCTCCTCTTTCATGTGTGCAGGTTTTAATATCTAAAGCTAATTGTAGTAATATCAAAGACTAATTTCTCATTCATTCAAGCCCTACAAGTTGTCAATCCATGAAAACTCAATTTTCTCAATAACATATAAAGTTTTTATAGTGACCTTGGGAGAATAGGGACTACAGACTAGAGACTTCAGGCTTGCGATTTTAGACCCTAAAATGTAGGAAGCCAATATAGGGCTCCCCATGCCCTGGACTAGTTATTTGAACAACACCAAATTTACATGTCAAGTTCCTTTGTGTCTACTCTCTTTATTTCTGATGTCTATTTCTATCTTTCTATTATCTATTTCTCAAAAATTATCTCAATTTATTACATTTTCGTAGTTTTCCTAGGAACATCATTGCATCTTAAAATTTAGTAAATTAATAATCAATCCAATCATCTAACATCATTCCCCAATAGTGGATTAAAACCTTGATCCACCATTCTAGCTCTTCCATTGAGATTTGTAGCCAAGTGGGTATTGAGATCATTTTTAATCGACTACAATTGAGAGTTGTGTGATTTCATATTTAGATCCCTTTTCCCAATCAAACAACTATCATGTGTGAATTCATATTTCCTACTTTGTAATTTTTGAGCCACACAAGAAAACACAACTTTCTAGCCAATGCACTTCACATCTCTTGCATTTTCAAATAATTTTCATTGTCACCCTACAATCAATCTTATAGCATTTCTAATCAATGAAAGTGTTGAATGTTTCCTATCCCTTGTGAATCCAAATATCTACTCAATTCCCATTTTCCCTTAATTTTCATCTACTGTAAATATATATGGGTAAACCCACAAAAGTGGTTTACAATTTGAGTGAGAAAGGAAAAGTTACAAAAAATGACCCCATGGAAAAAAATGGCTTTTGGCATTTGAATGAACCCTGTTCGAACAAACCAATTAAATGCAAGGTTCCACCATTCCTGCCAAAAAACACAACTTAGAAAAAAAAATTTGAAAGGGGGTTTGAATGAACCCTGGTTTGAGCAAACCCCTGGGGCTTCACTCGAACCCCCTTGGTTCACCCGAACCTCCCTTTTCCCACTTTCTCACCCTATGGCACCAAAAATTTCCAGAATTTTGTGCTTCGAAGCTCAAGTTGAGGATGAAAATGGAGGATACTTCATAGACCCAACTCGATGATGGTATCCCTTGGAATGGGCTATCCAATGAATATAATTTCAATATGTTTTGATTTTATTATGTATTTTTTTTAGTTTCATTAAACATAGGTTTTTCACGAAAATCAAGCTCTCTCTTCTACACATGTGGAAAAGTAGTAGATTATCAAAACAAATGAAAAATATGAGTGCACCAGATATTGAAGTCCTTGATCCAATAAAAAAAATTGAATTTTGATACATACAAAAAAAGTTATGCATTATATGGTCCGCCTACATCTAAACTGTAATTGGTTTGACTTCAAACTTGACTAAGGAAAAAATATTCAATAAAACACTATCTAACCAATTGGAAGCACTAGATATTGTAGTTACAAATCTAAATTTGAAAGAATTGGAATTTTATCCTTCATGGAAAAAAATTATGCGTTATATAGTGAGCATCACTCCTTAAAAATGTTGTTTACTGAAAAAAATTAGTTTTCGAAGGAGATGGAAAAATAAGTGAAATCTAATTCCAAAAATTTTGGAAAAAATATATTTAGAATCTATAGAAAAAATGTGAGAAATCGTTAGTTTGCATCATCTTCAAATTCTTCATAGTTTAGCCGCTATAGATGCCCAAAAGTGAAGATTTAGTTAGAAAAAACTATTTCAGTATCCAATTTGGCCAAAAATTGTAAACTAGTATTGTGGGATCACCCATATTTTTATTTCGGGTAATATTAGTTACTCTCACTACAACATTTAACTTTCTTTTGTGCATTCCATCATTATTACTATATTCTTGATCACTTTACCAAAAATTTCAAGTACATGTGATGACTCTCAAGAACTATATGAAGATCATGGGAAGTTTAAAAAGAATCTTGTAATAGATTATTTTCCTTCATTTTTCTCACCAATATGTGAGGTCACTTGTATTATGATTTTTCTCTAGATTCTCCTTATATTTCTATTTTATCATTGTATAATCATAGTTCTTATTTTATATTAGTGATGATTCCCTCATAAATAATGTATATGCATTAACTAATTTCTCATTGCATGAACATTATCAATTCTAAAATTTAGTACTAACTATGTTCTAGTATCTAGTATCAACCATTTGTCTCCCAATCTAGTGCAAATATATGTAGTCTAGAAAATCTAACTCTCATCACTTGGTAAGGTTTCCAAGATGAAAACCAATTATCAATCTTGAGGTGATTCATCTTCTAATCAAAAAAATTAAATTATAATGAAATTTCTATATTGAATAGGAACAAGTGATATCTTAATGATATATTTTATTTTTCAACCAAATATTAATTTTTCAATGCATCAATGAGAATACAAGAGACAAATAATCATGTGGAACCAAATTAAATATGCATAGACTTCTTATTATATTGTTCCTTCAAAAAGAAACCCCACTAGATGGGAAATTATTTGGACAAGTTTCTAAATAATGTTCATGACCAAAAAAATCATAGTAAAATATCATTTAAATAAAATAATACATGTGCACAAACAAAACTTATACAAGAACACACACAAAATAATAAAGGAAACAAGAACATGCATGCAACCAAAAAATCTATCTGTCAAAATTGTTTTTGTTTGATACAAAATTGCATAACCTCTAAGATGTTCCTCCATTTGTAGAATTTGATTTACTTTCTATCTTATCATTTCTCTTTTGAAAAGTATTGAAATCTTAAAAGATAAGAACATGTGGAATATCTATGTGAGGATAAATACTTTAATTTGTTAAAAGCACGTAGCTTAAATTTAAAATTATTAATTATGTGATCATAAAGGACAATGAAAGAAATGTATCTATTCAACTAGACAATAGCTTTGAGGAAGGTAATAT
Source organism: Sequoia sempervirens (assembly GCA_007258455.2). Classification (NCBI taxonomy): domain Eukaryota; kingdom Viridiplantae; phylum Streptophyta; class Pinopsida; order Cupressales; family Cupressaceae; genus Sequoia; species Sequoia sempervirens. The sequence continues at coordinate 9,356 of VDFB02216851.1, forward strand.
GATCTTAATTTAAATTCTTCAAATTTCATCGTACAAAAGTTAAAGCTTCATTTTGTCACAAGTAATTGAAGTTGTATGTACATATTCATGAGATTCTTGTGCACATTTGAATAAATTAAAAAATAGTCTTTGTCCATATTCAATAAAAATGGTTGAGAAAACATGTGACTATTTCATCAACATAATTGATAGTTCTAGGATTGAAATATTGAAATCATTGAATACTATAATCTGTAAATATACAACTTGGAATATCTTGGACCAGATTTTTCCATCACAACAATATTCTAAATGGTCACATTGAAGTCTTATGAATCAGTATTAGAATCACCTTTACCATGATATAGTTCAAAGTGATGTGAAACAATATCTATGCATAATAAATAGGCCACAAGATCGAACAAGATATGCTTAATATATCAAACAATATATATGAACACATTAAATAAGTTAGGCATGAAATCAACTTTATTTTCATCTCTATATTGTTTCAACAATATTGTATTGAAGGTGGACATATGGATGGTGTTGGTAGGAGTGGCATACATGTGAGAGTAGGATTTTACGGGGGATTAAAAATAAATGGTAAACATGTGGCTAATAGGAGATAAAGGTAGGATGAACTAAGTTAGGGATTGCACTAATGTATTAAGGGATGCAACTAGTGGAAGGAGAGGTGGTGATAAAATTAATTTTATGGGAAGTAGAAATGATGCAGGATGATGAGCCACACTAGGATCAAGATGGTTAACCTCTCTTTTCACTAGTTATTTCATTCAATTATGCATAGATGAATATCTGAAAATAAACCTAAGTGATATAACAATAGAAAGTAAGGTTTTAAGATGGTAAAATGTTGTATACCTTTTGCAAAATGTACTCTTTTGGGCCTCACTAAGGACTCATTCGGCTAGTGGCGAATGGGTCCTGGATAGGGTTCTGGAAAAATGCTTTTTGGGTTTCGTTCTTCAATGTCTACAACTCCAAACTCTAGGTGTTCATCAAAAATAGGAAATGATGTTTGTAGAATAATTTCCATGATTTTGCAAGAAATATGGCAACTTTAATAACTTTGAAACTTTGACAAATTTATAACTTTTTCTTTCCACTTGATCTTCAACCTGAAACCTGCAATCACACATCAAGAGAGAATAAAATTGTTGTTTTGTTAGAGAATAGAGGTTTTCCTTGGTCAAAATCCATTTCGGTTTAATCAATCCTTGGAATGAAACAATGCATAAAAGGAGAGATGAATGAACAAAGCAATGTCACTACTCACCAATCCACAATTGAACCTTAGATAAATTTAAAACTTTGCATGTGTATAGGACCAAATTTGCACACCTTGTGTAAATTCCCCTTTCGTATACCCTCACCTTAGAAAATCAAACCAAACGAAAAATTCCACATCACCCATTCAAAATTCATCCACTTTGCATGTGTTTTGTGTGTCAATGGGGGGATTTTTGACAGGGATGCGAGCACGACAAGTGGATGTTTGTATGGTATGTTGTCCTACCTAATAAATTCTTACCTCTAGAATCTATAGGGACATTACACTCATTGGGGATGAATTATAATACCTCTATGCGACCAACTAACCTAAAAATGACTTCTTTCCCTCTCATTTTACCCTTCAAAGGCATTCATTTCACAATCACTTCATCTCTTTAGTACTTCTTCAACTTTTTCATGGTAGTGCACAAGATGGTTCCCAAAAAGGGGGCTTAAGTGGCCACTTTTTTTCTAAAATCTGAAATCTTAGAGCTTTGGACATTGAAATTGAGGATAGTTACAATCAAATTTTTGAGATCGGAACAAAAACAAGGATCGAAGTGCTCTGAGTCTACTTTCTAAACTACTAATTTATTTTGAAAATGATTGAGATTAAGGGGTTCAAAAGAGGGATATACACAAATTGGTGTTGTTTTTGTCAGAAAAACATAACATAGCAACTCTTGTACGACCTGAGCACGGTAAAAATTTTTTTAGTATTTTTAAAATCGCTACAGTCAGAAGTTAGATAACAACATCTAGTTGATGCATAATTTT